>JASAOA010001874.1:0-199182 GCA_030849815.1 Vickermania spadyakhi
TGGACAGCGCGCTGACGCTGAGCTACCTGGTGCGCACCCTCAAGGCCCGAGCCCCCGCCTCTGTAAAGACGGTGGTCCTGCTGGATAAGCCGGAGGGCCGCCAGAAGCCTTTCGAGGCGGACTTTGTGGTTAGCAACGTTCCGAACGCTTTCGTGGTAGGCTACGGGATCGACTTTGCAGAGAAGTTCCGTGGACTACGCGACGTGGTGGTGCTGAAGAAGTCCTACTACGAGAAGCCAAAGCCGAAGTTGTAAGTGGAATTGGCTTGGATCGTCTTCTCGATATATATGCATATGCATGCCTATATTTTGTTCGGTGCTTATTTTTTTTCCCTGTTGAACGTTAGGGTGTAGCGGACTAACAGTGATGTCACAGCTGTCTCCCCCTTTTCTTCTGTTGCGGTCGTAATTCTAGTGAGCAAGCATGAGTTACTCACAAAATGGATAAAAAAAAAAAGCCGATGTAGCACGCAAAAAACAACAACAAAGAGAAAAGCACAAAAGAATTTCGTTCCTGCTTTCCCAGTTGTCATTTAGCATGCGTGTGGGCTCCACTTGGGATGTTTTTTTTTTTCTCTCGAACTTTCGTTTCGGGTCTTTCATCTTTGAGGATTCCATTTTGTTCTTTTTTCGTGAAGTTCCAGTCCTGTTCAGAGCTTCCTCCCCCCAAAAATAAAAAAAAATAAAAAAAAGACAGTCACGAAGGATTCACGTGTTAGGCGAGGGCATACTCTACGATATTAGAGAGTTTGTTTATGATTCCTTCTATCCTCTGACGTAAAATAACAAGGGTCTTCTTCTTGCTTAATATACGAAGTAGTAAGGTACCGTAATATTTTATTGGGCTTCATAGAAAAGTAAAAAAGTAATATCTCTCTCTCTCTCTTTTTTTTTCTTAATTCTTTTACAAAGTTAACTCTCTTCGCTGTTCTCCCTGCTCTCATTATATCCTCATGCCTGCTATTTACACTGAAGATACGGTTCACGTCGACGCTCAGGGTGTTGTGCGTGTCAACGATGTGCCGTACCCGATGGCCAGCGCCTGTCTTGCGACCGAGCACAAGATTCAGTCCTCCATCCAATGCATAGCGAAGCAGATCACGGCGGACTACGCGGGTGTACAGCAGGTGAACTACAAGGGTCGTCTGGCCCCCTTGTCTCTGGAGAACCCCGTCGTGTGTCTCTCTATCCTGAAGGGCAGCTACATCTTCACGGCAGATATGGTGCGTGCGCTCAACGATGCGGGTTTCCCTCACATTTGCGATTTCCTGCGCCTCTCGTCGTACGGCGCCAAGACGAAGAGCTCTGGCAACGTGCAGCTGCTCTCTGTGCCCAAGTTTGAGAACCTGAAGGGCAAACACGTTCTCATTCTTGAGGACGTGCTCGACTCCGGGGTGACGATGGCCTGGTTGCTCCAGTACCTGCAGAAGACGTACCAGCCCGCTAGCATCAAGCTGTGCGTGTTGGCCTGCAAGCCCAAGGCTGCCCGCAAAGTGGAGGTGCAGGAGCCGGACTACAGCTGCTTGCACGTGCCAAACCAGTGGGTAATCGGGTATGGCTTTGAGGTGAACGACCGGTACCGCAACTTCCGTCACGTGTTCGCACTCAAGGACGGAGAAGGCAAACGATTCCCTTCCAAGCTTTAAAAAAAGAAAAGGGAAGGAGCTCCTTTCAATGTGTACCCTTTCCATATACGCCGTAAGATATATATGAACAGAAAGCATCAAATCTGAATCACAAACCGTTTCTACACTAGATAGCACCATGGACAGCTCTTTGGATTTTTCTTTCTTTTGGTAGCACAACTGCTATCAGTGAACCCCTCTGATTCGCCAGATTCTCCGACTCAACGATAGAGAGAGTCTTAAATGGATAGGTTTTTGGACAACACAGATGCAAGAAGAGGAATAAAACGACACCAGCAAAAAAACAAAAAGTAGGGGAATCATCATATTCATCCTTCGTTGTTCTGTTTTTTGAATGAGCGGAAGAGGAGAAAGTGCTTATTTCTCTGGAAGCTGTACAGATTATTGATTCAATTAACTATTGCTAATTTTGAATCCGTACTACTCTTTCTGTGTTGCATTCTCCAGTGATAGATGGAATGGTACTTTATCTTTACGAATACTAATATGTGATATCAGATATATATATCTCAGCTGTAGTTTCTGTTTGTGACGAACAACCGCAGCAACAAAAAAATAATAATGAGATGATGCGAAGTAAAACGTCCATCTTTACGAGTTCTATTCTTGATTTTTCATTTTACTGGAGCTCCAATGATTTGTAAATTCAAGTGATACCCCTAATTGGGTCGGATCGTCGACTAAGCATCATTCGTGCTTTTAAATGGAAATGACAAAATTCTTTTTCATGAACATTAAAAAAAAAAAGAACACATATAGTCTATATTATAGGCTTTGGTTCTTTTATGAGCTAAAATGATTCTGTAGCTCTTTCTATCGTCTTTACTATGGGATGCTGAAGCTGCCAGTGGCTAAACGTGCATGAAAAAAAGAAATAAAAGAAGAAAGAACGTGTGACGTGGACACCTAAAAGCAGCGCTGTAGTGGAGGGAGGAGGTACAGGCCAAAGTGAAACTTAAGTGTGGGCTGCGTCACCTTTTTTTTTTAAAAAAGTATAATGTCAGTGATATAACATTAAAGATATTGACCTTCGTGGTTCGTATAGTTGAACATGAACTACATTCTTTTTTTTTTTGTTTCTGTGTAATACCGCCCTTCTTTTTCTCTTTTTGGGTTTGAAATGATATGATTTATTTTTATTTTTAATTCTTAAAAAATATATAATAATATGATAAAATTAATACATTAATTCGTTAAGGATTCGTTTGGACAGTAACTCTCCATTTCTGTGTTCCAAAATCTATAACAATTCCAAGACCACCTTTTTTATCACTCTCCTTCACTATCTCTTCTTTACTTCTCTTTTATATTTGATTCTACTTTTGCTCCACATATAACACGTAGAACACATCAACCAACCTCTTGACCACCTATTTGTATCAGTTGTCTTCTATCGGTTGTCTTCGCTCCTTTCCATCGTCGACAAACTAACGTTCAAGTAGTTTTGAATTTCAATTTATTCTCAGTTTGTTTCGTTTTTTGTGGGATTGGATTCCACAGGTTTTTTTTTGCGTAGCGAAAAAGACACACACACACACACGCACGCACGTATTTCCTTTAACTTCTCACACAAGTGGATCTAAGAAGAAGCCAGGAGCATTACGAGCGAAACTCACTTATGGCTCAGGCTCTACAGCTCTATTGATCACCTCTCTATTCATTAGTATTGTCTGTGTGCGCACATTATTTATGCATGTGATATTTAGCGCCAATCGAAGACACACTGGTGATTCTACTAATAAATAGTCAAAGGTTTCTAAAATAGAAAGAACATCTGTGACGTGTATAATAAAAATAATTATTATTGGTAGTATTGCAATAGAACAAAAGAAAAGAATATCCACAAAACAAAACAAAAAAAGAAAGTAAAGTAAATAACAAAAAACAACACGTTTCCCTCTTTTTTTTTCCTCCGGAAGTGGTGAAAGAAACCACACCACCAGGTTCGATCGCCACAGTAAAGCATTTTTATAGTTTTGGTGTAGTTTTAGAGTCTACCTTTCCACAACCTTTTTTTTTTCTCTTTCTGGGTGAGTCCTGTATTTTTACAACCTCAGTGTCCTCTCTTACACGACGCTAAGGTATCCTGGAAAACAAACAAGTACATCATATTATTATTCAACTATATATATATAGAAGGAGAGGTATACATCTATTTTTACTATTAGTTATTACTATAGCAAGTTTCTATTGTATTTTTCTTTCCTTTCCTCTCTCTATCTTATTTACTTCGTGTTGCAACGGTCTCTGCTTTTCGTTCCTCAATTTTTAACACTTCTTTTTAATTTTTTTCCCGCTCGTCATTTATATATATATATATATATATATATATATATATCTTTCTTTTATTATTATTATTATTATTATTGTTGTTGCCATTTCTTCGTCGCTACGATTCTATTTAGTATTTGCGTTAGGCCAACGGATTGGAGAAGAGCAGCAGTACATTGACACATTGATACACCTCGCTCTCCATCGTGGGAGTCGTTTTCAGTTTGTTCAATTCTCATTTTTACTTTGTTATTTCTCCTCCTCTCTCTCGGCTGCTCCGAATTAACTGTTCCCCTTTTCACTAAAAATAAAACAAAAAGACGAAATCCAGTAAAATACAATAGCCGCAGCAGTTCTTACTATTTTTTAATTTCTTTCTTTCATTCGTGCTTGTGAACAACTTCGCTCCACTACCACTTGAACTTCTCTCTTGTCAACGTACTGCCGTGCCCGGAGGTAGCACGCTTGATCCGATGGCCTTGAGCTCCAGCCCGCGGTTGGTCCAGGGGGAGGACGGCTGGAACCACTCGGATGGGCCGGTGACCTGCGCCTCCCCACCCCTCCCCTTCTCCAGCTCTCCCAACTGGCACCCGATCTCCCCACTCGAGAGTCCACTCCGGGACGACGCAGGGACCTACGCTACACGCATGGCGCCGGAAGCGAGCCCTCCTCTCCACCACCCGAACAGCGCCAATCCTCCGGTGAAGAAGGACGGTGCCGCAGCCGGAGACGTCGAGGTGTTCTTCGCCGCCTCGGTGCTCACAAACTGGCAAGGCGGTCGGTACACCACCGTGCGCGAGCTGGGAAGCGGAAGCTTCGGCGTGGTGTACCTCTGCATCGATCACGGCGCATCAGGGGCCGAATCAGAGGAGAAAGAGCAGAAGAGCAATGCCGCACCAAGACCGGCAGGACCGGAGAAGGGTGGTGTGCGGTACGTCGCGCTCAAGGTGATTGATCTTCAGCGACTCTCTAGCAAAGAAGCCGCTCTCGCGATGAACGAGGCGGCAATTCTGCGCACTATTCGGCACCCGCACATCTTGACGTGCTATGATACCTTCTACGAGCCGCTCTTTAGGGACGCCATGAAGCCGGACGCGGCCTGCGGTGTGGCCGAAGGGAAGGAAGAATGCGGCGCTGCAGAGGAGTCGCCAGGAGCGCTGTGCATTGTCACAGAGTATTGCGAGGGTGGAGATTTGGCCTCGTACACGCGCTCCATGGACTCTAGAACGACTCATCGAGAAACCTTGGGAACACAGAAGAAGACAATGAGCCAGAGGGCTGGCGAAGGCCTTGCCTCCGTGCTACTGCCCTCTGTCCAGGACGCGGAGCGGCTGAACTCGCTTCTGGTGCTCCATCAAGACACGATAGCGAAGGGCTCCAAGGACGCTCCCTCCATCCCTCGCAAGACAGGTGGCGGAGAGACAAAGGATGAAGCGGAAAAAACCCTCGCCCACCCGCTGCTGGTGGACGAGGAAGATGAGAACTGGGGCGACCCGCCCGCCACCACGTCGAAACAGACCTCCCCCTCCTCCTCCAATTTGCACGGCAGTGGTGTGGGGCCGCGACGAGTGCTGGAGAGCTTTCGAGTGATGGACATTGCGAGGCAATGCCTCGATGCGTTGAGCTATCTTCACAACTTGGGGGTGATGCATCGCGACATCAAACCTTCTAACATCTACCTCTGCAAAGGCAAAGACGAGGACGGCAATGAGGCAGAGGGCTTCACCACCATTAAACTCGGGGACTTCGGTGTGTCACGACTCGTCGATCCAGTGGAACCTTTTGCGAATACGTTTATTGGCACGCCGTTTTATATGCCGCCAGAGCTCTGTCTGGGGGAACGCTACTCCTTCTCCGGTGATGTGTGGGCCCTCGGTGTCACGCTGTACGAAGTCTTTACGTCTGTCCTCCCGTTTCGGGCCGGTAACGTGTTGGCCCAGCTTCACGTGATCACAGAGGGCGAGTTCGACGCCTCCAAATTGGAAGAGTCGCACACGTTCCCCCCAGAGCAGCTCCAGGCGCTCGAGAAGCTGTATGGCGGTAATTTTCTGCAGCAGGAGCGCCAATTACAACACGTGTTAGCTCGAATGATACGAGAGATCCTAAGCCCGGACCCGGAGACCCGACCGAGTGCGGAGGCCCTGCTTCACATGTACTTTGCCATTCGCCCCAGTGTTGTGCTCAACGACGCCGAGGCGAGGAGCTTAACGACCTCGCTCATGATGCGCATGAGCAAGGAGGCCAGTGCCTCGCTGGGCCAGCGAAATCACAGCTCTGCAGGTGCGGCCCGGGTCCCGCCATTGCTCTTTGCGGGCCCGAGTGTGGTACCGCCGTCGCCGTCCATTCCCGCTTCCCGCTCCACTTCTGCGGTGCTCCACGGCATCGTCGCCTCGACCTCGCCGCCCACAGGGGCCGGCTCCTCGACTTCCTGGGCGGTGCCCTCCTGGTTGTGCGGCGGCGATCCAACTCCTCCACAAGGGGGTTGGATCTCTGTTTTGGAGAAGAAGCCCCGTCCCGAGAAGGGCATCGGACGAGCGCGTCGCCTGGTGCGGCGGCCGAGGAACGGAAAGCGACAGCGTGGCGGTACACCGCCTCCAGATCCCGAGAGTCGCCACCACCACCACCACGGTGACGAGGAGCGGATGTCAGGAGCGCCGCCGGCACCGCTGTTGCCGCTGCAGGTGAAACGGGTGCGCTCAACTCGACGCCGCCCCGGGGAGCTCGGGATGATCCATGGAACAGTGAGTCCACACCGTACCACTGCCGGAATTCAGACGGTGGTGAACAGTACCGCCATGCCCTCTTCCAGTGTCCCCTCAGCGGGGGGCGGTGGCGCTGCACGTCGAAAGAAACGACGGAAGAAGCGAAGCCCCGGCATTGCCCCCCAACCGGTCCACTCGGACGATGCGGGAGAAGACGCAAAGCAATCAGAGAAGGAGCAGAAGCGTGAAGGACTTCGCGATGGGGTCACAGGACAACATTTAGAAGGGGCACCGGAGCTCAAGACCTCCACAACGAGTGCGTGTGGCCCACCCCCTCCTCCGAAAGACGACAAAGGAGCAACCACCACCAAGCCGAAGCCGCTTTTACACCCACGTAGCAAGCGAGAGCGCGAAGACGTGACCGATGAAGTGCGGGATATCCTCCCACAACAGAGCTTTTTGAATGAAAACGCTGCGGTGTCGGGACTGCCGTCGACGCCACGTCATGTGCTTCTCACCGAGAGTGAAGAACAAACCCCTGACGGTGGGAGCACAGCAAAGAATGAGGACGAGAGACGCCATCGGACTTCCACGGGCCTCTCCCCATCAGCTTCCTCTGGTGTACCACAGATCTCATCCATTCCACTGGAGGATGGCGCGGTACTTGCCACACCCGTGAAGCCGCTGCCGGGAGGGTTGGTGAACGAACTCGTGGTGCTTCCGAGCCCCCACCCGGGCTCCATCGGTAGGTGTCCCGTGGATGCGGGTGGCCAGCCACAGCTCAACAATCCCCGGCGGTCGCAGGCCACGTCTCGGCCACCGTTGAACCCCATCAGCGCGGCTCTCGCTGCTTCCGAGGGCTTGGAGGGCTCCCCTGTGAAGAAGAGGGTTAATGACCCAGAGTTTCGCCTGCGAGTTCAACGCCTTCCGACAGAAGATCTCAAGAACGATGGGACGGGAGGGTCAGAATCCCCTGCCACCACCAGCAATGCCGAGCAGCTGCACATCAAAGGACCTGGAGGGTCAGCTTCCAACTTTCAACCCCATGGAGGGAGGAGCACAAGCCACTCTTCCCTGGTAGAGGTCAATGAAGAGAGTAACAGCCTGATATTGGAGGTGACGCCTTCTTTCACACGGAACCGTCCGACACCGCTGAGGAATATTCGACGGAACAACACATCCGGCCCACCGAAGAGGAAGTCGGTGCCGAAGCCGCATCAGCCCTCCGTCTCCCACTTGGCGGTTCAGGGAAAGGGAATGGGTGTCTTTCCTGCCCCACGCACGGAAGCCAACGCGAACACCGCGATGGATGGAGGATTGAATGAGCGCTTGGATGACTTCATCTCGCATGTGCCGTGGGTGCTGCACCCCGAAGCCTTCTCTGCGATGCCGCTGATGGATGGCCAGGATCAGGTGTTGGTGGTGCAGGAGGAGGAGGGGTTGTCGAACTCCGCACCGCAAAGGGCGGCGGCGCCCGGCCAGTCCACCTCGAAACCTGCGGTGGGGCTGCTGGGCGTTGCGGAGTGCCGTGACTCGACGTTACGCCCGGGACGTATGGATGATCCGCCGTCGCTGCCGCCCCCCACGTTGTACTCTTCGCACGGCTCCCATTCGCCACTGCAGCAGGTGAAGTCTGCCGTCGGGCGGGCCGATTCTCGACGCAGCGTTTTGGAGGCGGAGAGGGTGCCCTCGTCCTCCCACGCTCCTCGGGAAGTGAGTCCGCCCTCCGGTGTCCTGCTGGTGCACTCTGCAGAGGGAGGCGAGGGGTTTAGTCCGCTGCACCACGCCAAGTCTCGGTCCGCGCGGAAGGTGGAGCTTCCGCCTCCCGAGGAAGACCGCGGCGCTGCGGAGGACGCGGATCGCGGCTCTTCTTTTCGGAGGCTCAAGGGGGCACCGGGCTGCGGGTCACTCACCTCTCTCTCCATGTCCTGCGTGTCTGGGCTAGGCTTGAACCGCCCCCCTACAGGCAAAGAACAAGGTACCACGCGCTACGGCCACCCCAGCAGTCCTTTCAAGGTAAACAACAGCAGCTGCTGTGCCTCCGGCGGTGAGGTGTACCACTCCTTCTCTGTAACAGAGACGACTCAAAGCCACCAACCCCCCCGTAGCAACACCAACACCACGAAAAGTGGAAAAGAGCTTCTCAGTGCTTCGCCTGTGGCGGATTTGCCAAACTTTCCCCTGCCCTTGCCACCACAGCACTCCAGCATCAGTAGTAACGCCCCCTCCTATGGCGAACCGGACCGCCCCACACCCGCTATTGCGGCAGTGTTTCCCTCCCCAATCGCGGACATCAAAGCCGGTGTGGCCCCGAGCAGGTCCTCCTCTGTAGCCCCTTCCCCAGAGCTTTCGATGCGCCACAGCTCTCCTTCCTCTGAGCAGCAGCCACGACCTGTTTCGCAAGGGGCCAACGCCCAGCGATCGGCAGTAGGACACCGTTCCATGAACTCGTCTTACGGCCCGTTGCGTGTGCTGACGCCGTGCCGTCGTGTGGGGTCCAACCCGCAGTGGTGCGCTGGCTGGCGCTCCAGATCCGTGAGTAACACGTACTTGTCGCCCGTGAACGCGGCGGTGTCCCCGCTCTCTCAACGCCTACAAAGACAGATCCAAGAAGAGGAGAAGAAAGCAGCAGCAGGAGGTCCTTCTCAGGAGCCTGGATCCCATGTCGTAGACCTCCCTGCTGCTTCATCTGCTTTACAAGACCCGGCCAGTGCTGATGGGCGTGTAGAGTCTTCCACCGCCTCCCCTTCGGTGGCAGGTGGCGAGTCCACTCTAGCGGACGAGTTGTCCGCACCACCGCGTTATCCGCGTCCTTGCCATCGCCCCCTTGCGGAGTCGTTGACGCAGCACACCGCCACCAGCTTCTCGTTTTCTTCAATTTTACAGGACTCCTATTCTATTCCCACCACCTCACACCCGAGTGCGAATGAAAACCTTAACACCGCGGAGAAGGTGAGAGAGAAGAGTAAGACGAACATGCGACGGCATATCAAGAAGAACTCCCTGTCGTATCCCTCGCAGTCGCTTGCGAAGGAAGCGCCGTTGGATCTCTTACCAAAGAAAGCGGCAGAACAGCAGGTCCTCTCAATGCCAGAGGTAACAGAGGCCGGGGCGGAGTGGGTGGAGGAGTATGTGGAGGCGCTGCCCTGTGGTGAGCACTCTGCATCCGGCAACGCCGCTTGGATTCGGCTGCACCCGCACTCGTCTCAGAACCTTTTTGAGCCCGCAGCAGTGGGGGACCTCTGTCCGCAGCAGGAAGAAGAAGCGAGCCTCAGTGCCACCCTTCGACGTCAGGAGAAGAAGTTTGGTTCTTCTGGGGTGCGTGGTAGCCCATTCCCAACCTCTATTCTGAAGAGGGAGAGCCACAGCTTCTACCAGAAGACTGACGCCGAGAACCGTCTGAGGAGTGTGGAGCAGGCCCTGTCAGAGCCGTGTGTCTCGCAGGTGAGGCTAGGGTCAAGTCGAGCGTTCCGTACACCCGGATCGAGTCGTCCCGCACTCTTTGCGACGGGTGCTGGCGCTGGTAGCGAATCCAGCTTCCTAAACTCTGTGAATCCAGAGACGTCGTTGGGCTTACAAGGACATTCTGAAAAGAAAATAGTGCTTCTCGAATCTGTGACCACGGATAAGAAGCAGGCGAGGGACACTATCGCAGCGACTTCGTCGAGAGGCAGAGAGGAGCTACCTGGCAGTGGTGCAGACACCACGACGGACAGCAAGGGCCTCCTTGCTTCACCTCCCAAGGCGGGTCCATCTCAAGACAGTTCCTTGCTGGGCACGCCTTCTGCTTGCCTCGTACTGCAGGATGTGGTTGTGGATAGCGCACGTGGTGCGGCGGCCAAGAAGGATCCCAGTGACAAGCAAGGCTGCGCCGAGTCCGAGGAAGAGACGACGCAGCGTGCAGTTGCACTGCGGGCGGCCATCGCCCACACACAGGCGATTCTGCAAGCTGCCGCGGCGGCTTCAGACTCTCCGAGTGCGCTGCTGGCCCTGCATCGGCGCGCCGAGACGGGAGGGAGTGCTGCCTCTGCTGCGGCGCCCCCGAACGCTTCCGAGGGCTCAAAGACGCTTCAGCTGCCCCGGCGTGCCAGCAAGACCCAACTACAGTGCGCGTCGGACTTGTCTTCCTCGGTTCTCCAAGTAATGCTGAGAGAGAAGATGGTTCGGTACCACTTGAAACGCCAGCAGCAGATGCAGGCCGCCAAAGAGCGTCAGGCGCTATTTGATCAAGAGCGCGTAATGCTCCAAGCCGAGCTGCAGCGGATATACGAGAGGCAATACGCCAAGACCTCCGGCGCCATTGCGGACGTGGCCCCCACCGATCCCTCTGTGATGCGGGACCACGATGACGACGACGAGGAGGACTATGAGGAGGACTATGAGGACGAGGAATACGACGAGGAGGAGGATGACTGGACCGACGAAGACGAGGCCACAGAGGATCTCGATGACTCCGTTTGTATGGAAGGGCTGGTAGGACACGAAGAGGAGCTGGTCTCTGCCTCCCCGCCAGGCAGAACCCTCTTTGCGACACAAGCACCAGACGCCCCTCTGCTTCCGCGAGAGGGGGAGACGGAGCCTGTCGTGGAGGTGGGCAGCCCCATACTGCCGGCCGTGCGGGTAGACCCCCCACCAGAGCCAGACCAAGGGAAAACACTAACAGTTTCAGCCACCACAGCCACGCCAGACGTGAATCCCGTAGGGAACACGGTGCTGGTACCGTCTAGCCCTGCGCCAGAAGTCAGTGATTTGGCGATCACGACGGCTAGCTCTTTAAATGACACCCGGAGTACGAACAAAGAGAGCCGCAGCTATCTCTCACTCTCCTCCACGGGATCGACCTCGGCACGACACCTTCGACGACGCCATCCGGGCTTGAAGGACGACGACAACGGCGGACCGCCGTCTTCAGCCCCGCCGGCTGGTGTACTCCAGCCGCACTTTGACTCGCCCGTGAAGCACCACTCCATAACTCTCTTTGCTATGGAGAGGGAGAGCAAGAAGGGAAAAGAGGATCGTACGCCCTCCGGTGGTCTGCGCGAAGAAGTCTGCACGACAGAGGAAGCACCTCGTCAGGGCAAGAAGACTGTGAGTAAGAGGAAGACTTTGATCACAGAGAGTAGCCCGAAGACCGGAGGAGGACCGGAGCCTCCACCCACGTCCAAGTCACGTCCGAGTGTGGAGTCGTCAGCCTCCCAGCGGCAGCCTCCCGTCTCTGCTTCCACTACGACTTCGACGTCCATGCGTTCTAAAGGCCCTTCGGCTCGGCTGATGGAGCACACCACTCGACAACTGGAGAGGGAGCTTACCGCTGCGGGTTCCACCATCAAGGAGTTCGTGTGCTCCGGTGCTGCACAACGGCTGATGAATCCACCTCTCTCCTCCGCCTGCTCGAAGATCCCACCGACGAATACTTCCTCTGAAAGCTTACCGGTAAGTACGGTGCGTAGGAGTGTGGGGAGTTGGAGCAGTACGGCTCGCAGGACAGGGATGGGACTCGATATACAGCCCGTGCCGTTTCAAACTCCAATAGAACGTGCGGCAGTCAGCGCCATGGCCGCTGTGTCTGGGAGCCACACCACCTCACTCTCCCCCGTCTCACAGACTGACTGCGAAAGCCCTTTGATAGGCTCCACGATACAACCCGGCAGTGCGCTGTTTCCATCCACCTCCAACCCTTCGACGCTCCGACGAACCGCTGCGAGTGATATTGTAGAAGCTTCTCAAGCCGCTTCCGCTGTCTCCGCTGCTGCTATAGAAGACGCAGTGGTCCACCGACTGACAGCGGCGTACTTTCAGCCGGGGGCTGCGCCGCACGTGCCGTTTGCCACCCCCGTCGGCAAAGCGGTGCGGTACGACGCTGCGGAGCCGACGTTGTGGGAATCTTCTTCGATGGACGACGATGATGAGTCCGCTGACGAGGCGAAGGACCCCCTTCACACTAAGGGGTGCAGCGGGACGCCCGGGCATCACTCTCCTCCTCCCGGAACAGAGTTGCTGGAGGTGCTCAAGGCGGTCCAGAAGATACGCATCGGAGGATCGCGACGTGGGGTGCCGCAGCCGAAGCCGGCGGCAACGCTGGAGAAGAAGCGGCTACGGTGGAGCTTCTGCTTGGATGAGTTTAGTGAGGAGGACAGTGAGGACAGCGTCGAGAGTGAGGACGAAGAAGTTCACGACAAGAAGAGGGAAAATAAGACGCAAAAACGTGCCACACCAGCGTCGTCTTCTCCATCCAAGACAGAGACGAAAACGATGCGTCGGGCAGCCAAGCGGGCGAAGAAGGTGGCCAAGAAGAAGCAACGCACGGCGAACAAACTCCAACACCGGCGAGCTGAAGGCGGCAGAGTGCAAGAGGACGCATCGTCTTCTTCGACCAGCAACAGTAGCAGCAGCAGTTCTAGTAGCAGTGACGAGGACGTTGAGGATGATGACGAGGAGAGCCTTCTGATCAGTAGCAGTAGCAGTAGCAGTGAGGGGGAGCGAGAGCTCTACACGGCAGTATATGACGCCGCCACACAACACCGCTACTACGACTACTCCATCCCGGTGGAATTGCTGGTGGTGGAGCACTTACCGAAGTGGAAAGCCGTGCCAGCACACGGGGATAGCCATCGTCAGGATGCCAAGCCTCACCCGAAAGCCGAAGAGAGACGACCGGCTGAGGAGATAGACAAGGTCGAGGGGAGGAAGAGAGTGGACGTCCTGGAGGACCGAACGGAAGTCTCTGCTACTTCAGCGACGAGGGAGGAGGAGGAGATGCGCGGCAGTGACGACGACGAGAACGCGGGAAACGACGCAGAATGGCGCAGGATGGCAGTGTCACCCGATTCGGACTCGGTGGCTCCACTCTTCCCTGCAAATTCTTCTCGGATGCACGAAGAGTCGGGTGTGGTCTCCTCCTCCTCTGCGGCCCACCAGTCTCCTGTAGGGCGGAAAAGGGGTTGGACGTCGCTCCAGACGGTAAAGGAGGAGAGCACAGCGCAAGCGAAGAAGCCCACGGAGTCTTCACCGCTAGCTGTACACCACAGCACCGACAAGAAGAAGAGAGATACGGAAGGGTTGCAGATTGTTGGAGCGGGTCTGCCCGCCCCACCTCGGGGTGCTCTCCCTAAACGAGAGCGCATGCTCCCCCCCCCTCCCCTACCTCGTCGGAAGGAGTCTGCTCCCCTCCCCCCTCCTCCCCAGCTCCAGCCTGTTCCACAACCAAAGCGCTGGGAGCTGGTCGAGCCCTCCACCGGTGCGTTACGCCTCCCGTTGCGCCACCTACGACCACGCACTCGACTGTCAGGGGTGCTGTGGCGCACTCGCCAAGCCATCCAGCAGCAGAGAGATGTGCACCGGGACGAGCGAGAGGCGCTGGCGGCGGAGCAGCAGCCGCGGAGTCTGCCGAGCTCCGCTCCGACAACGGACGATCGCCCGCTGTGGCTCCAGTTTCTGGAAGACGTCAAGGACGTCAAAACCACCTCCCCACTTGCCTTGAGTGTGGGAAAAGATCCGCGCACACCACAAAACTTCTCCGCCTCGCTGTGTGGTCGGCTGCACTACTGTGATGCCGAGACACTGGGAATTGTGCCGCTTACGGAGGAGAAGGACTGGATTGATTGCCTGCGAGCCCATAATCAACTGCAGCAGCAGAAGGAGCCGAAGGAAATGCGGCTTTTTTATTTAGTTGGTGAGGAAGAGCACACGAGTGATGAGGAGACGCCTTCGCAGTCCTCGTCAACCACTGCTTCAGACGACGAGAAGAAAAAGTAGAAGAGTGAAGAGGAAAACCAACGAGAACGAGACAATGGCGTGAAAGCCCGGTAAAGTAAACGGTATACCTTTACTCGTGCATCAACGCACAGACAAGGCACCATACAAGCAAAACCTACAGAAGACAAGGCATGCCCAGTAGCGAATGATAAAAAAAAATCTTTTGGAAAATAATCAACATTCCGATTGTGTGCCAACTCAACTGCTGAGGGATGAAAAATGTGCACATATTGACTACGCCTCTTCCCCCCTTTTTTCCGCTTTGCTTTTCTACAAAGACACTACGAACGGGACGAGAAGGACCTCTTCATCAATTTTCAAATTTTTTCACAGAAGCATAACTGCACTTTTTCATTTTTTATTTTTGTTCAAGCACCCTTACTGCCGTACGTTTACTATCCAAGGATAGCTATCCTAGTAGGATATTCGGCTCTTCAAGTGTTGTTGAAGTGCGACGAAACACTTTCACAAAGAAGTTTATTTTTTCTGCCTTTTAAATATTTCTATTTTCTTTGAAAGCGACCAGACAGAAGTGGAGGAAAGCGCTCCACATCATCTCATCGCTTCTGAGGTTTTACTAAAGTTTTTTAATTCTATTTATTACCATTCATTTTTTTTTAAACCTCAGAACCGCCCACAGGTAAAAAAAAAAGAACAATAAGAACACTAAAAGAGAATCTACAGACAACTGTTTTTGTGGAAGAGACGGGAACAGATCGTTACAATAGAATTAAAGTATTACCCTAGGATTCCTTGGTGTTATCCTCTTTATTGAGAACAGCACAATTATCAATTCCTTTCGAAGGTTTATTTCAGCGCATATTGACCATTATTCGTGACAATTATAATTTGTTATAATTTGTTCGCTGCTATTCCAACAAAACGCGGTGCAACTTCTGCATTACTTACAGTAATAACAGTCTTATTCGTTTCACCCCTTTCCCATAGACCTCATCTGCTCACCATTTTCCATCACCTCAGTCCAGTTATTCAATCTTGGCTTTGCCTCATCATTTGGTGTTTTCTTCGTTGTTCAGGATGACTTCCGATACCAATTCGCTTCTGGTCACCGGTGGAAGCTCCGCTTCGAAGACCATCATTTCTTCCGTGTCGGTTGTGGTCGTTCACGCACAGGAACATCTTCGCCGTGGCACACAAGATGTGATGCACCTCGTCTCGGCTGGACTCACTAGTTTATTCGGCGAAGGGGGAAATGAAAGCGACGCTCACAAACTTATTGCAGGCACCGTGCTGACGGTCACGACACTCGTCGGTGTTGCCTTCTCCGTGCGCTGGGCCTTCTCACACCCGCGGCGCTCTTCGGTGAAGTCGATCGACCCTTCACGGTTCACCGTCCCCGATGATGAGTCTTCGAAGAGCGACAGGCCCTCCGCTCGCCGAGCGGTTGGCTGGCTGTCGTGGCTGCCCGGGCTCTCCCGCCACACCACGTCGGACGAGATCGTCTTTGTGGATCCCGTCGCCGCTTCCTTTGCGCAGCACAAACGCGAGATGGACCGGCTGCAGCTAGCACCGTTTCGTTCCACGCTGGAGGAGATCCGCACGCTGGTTTCGGCGCTGGAGGTGCAGCGGCAGATGGAGGAGGCGAGCCCGCCGCCCCATCGTCTCGGTCGGCGACAGCTGGCCGCAACGCAGCAGGATCAGCTGCAGAGGCGGAAGGAGGCGGTGGTGCGCCTGCAACGGCAGCTGCTAGAGGCGGGGGAGCAGCTGACCCAGTACATGGTGAAGGTGGACGAGCTTCCCGTGACGGATGCGCGGGGGGGCCGCCACAACGACCTCCTTCGAGAGCGTAAAGCACTGGTGGCGGAATCGAATGAGTGGGCCAAGGAGTTGGACCGCTACCATGCCACCCACATTGCGTCCCCGTACTAACGTCTGCAGGTGAGAGAGCGACAGTGACACCGCCCTGCTACCGGCTCAACTTTCTATTGTAATACGAAGCCAACCAACTATCATGGCGAATCTGCACAACAACACGAGAAAACACAATGCATCAACAGCGGGGGATTGGAGCGATTGGAATATTAAGAGAGAAGAGAGCGAGAATGAAAAGTGTGAGTCAAATGACAGAATAATGAGTGAGCGTAAGGATGACCTTAAACTTTTTTCTGTTTGTTGTTTTGCTTTTTTTTTTTTTTTTGAAATATTTCGCAATACGGTGTAAAAGAAGCAGAGAAGAGAAAAAAAAAAATACAACAACAACAACAACAACAAAAAGAATATTACTTTCAACGGAAGCAACAATGCGCTTTGAACCCCTTCGTTGATTACTGCCTTGTTCTGCCGACACAAGTATCGGTGTAGGATACAAGAGACAATCGATACGACCAACCGGACTGAGTGATTCATTACATCTATTTGAAAAAAGTTTTCTTTTGCTGCCCCCCTTTTTTTCTTCTTCTACCCTCTCTCTCTCTTTTTCTCTCTCCTTTTGTACAGAAAAGTAAATACATATTTATGTATATTTTCTTTCACTGAAAGAACCAGTGCGCTCTCTACATCTTAATAGCACTTTTAAGTGATTCAACATTCCAAATCGAAGCAACTACACGAACAATAGAAGGGAGAAAACGGAAGGAAAAATAATATAAAATCAATTACGCTAGTCGCCTGAAAACTGGAGGCTCTGCATAGACCACTATTATCTCTGTCTTATCTGATTATCTCTGTCGTTAGAGATCGAGAGTGAGAGAGCGAACACGGTTTTGATTCTTGTTTTGCTTTAAGATTTAGCGGCGCTGTTTCTTCAGTGTCAAGCCTTCTTGTACATGGGAAACAGTGCGAGTCGCACAGGAGGAGCTGCCAAACAGCAGAAGCAGGCAACGAAGGCCTCCTATTCCTCGAACGGTGCAGCCGCATCCCCTTCTCAGAAGAAGCACCAGGTAAAGACGGGAGGACAGAGGACTAAGCCGGAGACCCAGAAGAACCAAACCGCTGATGCCGTCAAGGCTGCAGCGGCGAGGAGGCCCTCGACGAGCGGCAGTCGGGCCGCCTCCGTCCCTGAAAGGGGTACCCGCAAAGCACGTGAGACACCGCAAGCAGCCTTTGTAGGAAAGGGAGACGACGAAGGAGAGGCCTTCTTGTCCGGCTCCTCTTTTGTGTTGTACGAGTACTACAGCTACAGCTACACGGCGAGCGAGTCGGGCAGCAGCCTCGACGGAGCGGAGCCAGAATCCAGACAGCGGAACGCCGGAGACGGGAAGGCGGTGGTGCCAGAGACGGAGCGCCACACCCGGCATCGCCTCCACAAGGGTCCTTCCAGTGGCGGGCCTGCGGAAAAGCAGCGGGGGGGCCGTCCTCCGCGTTCGGCGCTCCATTCGCCGGACGTCTCGAACGAGCTGAAAGAGAGGCAGAATAAGGTTCATTCCGTGCGCTCTGACTCGTCTTCGTTGCTCGCCCTCTCTGCAGCACAGCAACGACCTCGACTGGCGGGGTCGAGCGGCGGTGCATTGCCGGCTGGCCCGCAGACTTCGTCGCTGCAGGCAACGGAAGAGGGGCCGCGGACCAAACCGAGCACGACACCTTTCTCGAAGGACAGCCGCAGTGGGAAGTCATCGTCTCCTTTGGAGATGGCCAACAGACTCCGATCCCCGAGGGAGTCGTCCTCCCCGCCGCACCAGACGCGGAGTCCTTCACATGTGGACGAGAAGCCCCCTAGAAAGAGTCTGAGAGAGGAGCGACAGACCGAAAGCGAGGCGAATAAGGAGATTGCGGGGAACGCAAAGCGGCGGAAGCAAAGACATCGCAGCACACCCACGCTGGAGTTCGCACTCCCTCGCGCCGCACGTCACTCCTCTGACGTCTCACCTGTGCCCGATGAAAGCGAAGATTCCGACCCCCACCCTTTGGAGTCGACCATTCCAGCCTGCGAGGAGGACGTTCAGCGGTTACGGGAAGCGATCATGGACCACACCACGAGCAACCACGGCGACGACGGCATGTTCCTCTCGGATCGTTGCCACCCACTGAACGGTACGGGGGAGTGGCCTTTGCGGACGGTGGACGGCAACACCGGCGAGAGTGCGGAGCCGACCCGCCTGCGGGCTGACGCAGTCGCCGAGCCTCGCCACACAGAAGGCAGATGGCCTCCAGAGCAGCAAGAGCTCTGGCTCGGGGAGTCGCTCCGCACGCCGACGGAGCAGGGGAAGGGACGGAGGAGGGTCAGGGGGGACCGGGAGCCTCCCTCCGCGCATGTGTTTGAACTTCCTACACTGGGAGACGACAGGCTGGCCTCGTCGACGCAGAGAGGAGCCGCTGCGGTGGTCCCTTCGCAAGTGCTCTGCTCCTCCTCCCAGGAGCCGTCACCGCCGTTTAACTCTTCTAGTAGAAACGAGACGAAGTGGTGGAACCAGCTCCACACCGACAGCGAGGGGGGACAGGGGGGCCACCCCGCCAAGCAGCGACGCAGTGACTCGTCGGAGCTGGAGAAGAACATCGCCGACGAGGTGAAACAGGCCGAAGGCGAGAAGCAAGTGTGCAAGAAGGGGGGAAAAACCGTGGTGCCACAGAAAAACAGGAAGGAAGTGACCACCCCAACCGCAGGGATGACGGGTCCACCGGTGCCCCAACCCTTCAATGGTCCCCCGCCTGCCAAGCCCGTATCGATAAATACGCATGTTGCTTCGCCTACCCTGCTGATAGCCATGGGAACGACCCCACGAGCCGTCCAAAGCCCCAGTTCAGGTGGAGTGCTGCTGGATGGCACTGCGATCTCCCTCGTCCCAACCGGCGACACGCAGAGTAATGAGAAACCGTTGGCGCAGTTTGAGATGCTGCCGCTCACCTCTATGACCTCCTCCAATGAGGCACAGCTGTGGGGGCTCCCGCAGGACACACAGCCCGCCGAGGTCCTCTTGTTGCCAGAGACACTTTCCTTTAGTATTCCCGCCCCTGCGATGGAGAACCACTTCGTGAAGGGGGGTGGGTTGAGAGGGGGTGACGACGACGACGACGGGGACTGGATCGACGTGCGGTCCCCGTCGTCTCCCCTATGGTTGACTCCCTTCGCCTACTCCTCCACCCCGCCGACGTCCACCTTGTCGGAAGCGAAGTGGCATCTCTCTCCCGATCGCCACCCACATCGGCTGCATGTACAGCACTTGCAGAAGCGGTGCCGCAGCGCCGTCTCGGACTCTTCACAAGCTCGCCGACAGAAGCCGACGGAGGAGGGCGGCTCGGCAGCACCGAAAGCCCCGTTGGCTGGCGGGGTGTGGAGCCCCACGCTGGCCAACGGGAGTGCGGACAGCGGGCGGAGCGCCGTCTGGACACCTGTGGACGCTCTAGGGAGTGATGAGGAGACCGCGATGACGGGTGTGGGGCTCACCGCGGGGATGGGGCCGCCGTATGGTGGGACGAGTCGACGCGTGGCGGAACAGGGACGGAAGTTTCGTTTGAAAGCCAAATCGGATCGAGAGCGCTCCCTGATGCTGCGTCTCGGACGAAAGAAGATCCCGCACGGCCCCGTGCGTAGCGCGCTGATGTTAGACCCGATGCTCTCCGCCACCAGCACACCGCTGACGATGGTGCTGCCGAGCTCCTCGTTCGTCTCTCGCGGGGATCTTGCTAGGAAGATTGTGCAATGCAAAAAGAAGCAACCAGTGCAAGAGTCCCTGGAGCGGCAGACCCCCGGCAGTGTGCGACGGCGGCAGAGTTCGAACGGTGCAGCGGAGGACGCGATGGACGTGCAGGAAGTGATGGACGAGGAGGAGGAGGAGGAGGAGGAGGGGGAGGAACTCCTTGCTCAAGGAAGAGAGGACGACCGATCACCGACGACCGTATCAACGAGGCTTCAAGAAGAACACCTAGGCCACGAACAGGGAGGAGGGACACCACCAGCAGGAGCAGCAACAGCGAATGCAAGGCCTGACGCGGTGAGCTACTCCCTCGGCGCCTTGACGCACACCCCCGCCCTCTTGGCCATGCGACGCCGCGCCTTTACCTTACGGCGAAAGCGACCGAAGCACATTCGCGACAGTTGGTTCGCCCGCCTGCAACAACCCGAACTGAGCATGACCTCGTTCTTTGACGATGGCAGGGTAACACCACAGAAGAGCAAATCACTAAAGGCAGCTGCTGCGACAACCTCGCAAGTAGGGCACACCAACGACGTTCGCACAGAACGTCGTTGGTGTGCAGAGGAGGAGGAGGAGCTGGGGGTCGGTGTCTCCGCCAGCTGGAGTCACGTGTCGGCCTCGCCACCTCGTCGTGGAGAGGAGGAAGAGGAGGACGGAGTGGTGGAGGACAGCAATGTGAAAGAGATGCTTCAAAGAACCGAGAGCGTCACTCACACGAGAGCGTTTCTTTCACACCCTCGCGAGCCCTCCAATGTTTCCTCGCTGTATCCTCACAGCGGATTTTCTGTACCCCCATCGTCGACTCGGCCCACCGCGGAGAATTGTCTTTCCACGCCGCACTCGACAGCGGGGGAGGCGGTGAACCACCCATCCGTTGACTCGCAGGGCACCGCACAACGGCCACGAGACCCGCGTTCCGGCGCTCACGCTGCACGGGAGACGAGCCGCAACCCATCGCGACACAGCAGTGACATCATGACCTTCTGCTTCAGTCTCTTGTGCTCAGGAGAAGTCACGCAGCGAGAGCTGATAAGAGAGGCAGAGGCAGAGCTCTTTGGAGAGCTGAAAGTGAGCTTCGCGTACTTTAGAGGGCATGTAGCAGGACTGCGTCGCTCTCCCTCTCCTGGTCAGTCTTCCATCGTCCCCCTTCACTGGGAGAGCCGGGTGTCCACCAGTGGAGGTCCTTCGCCGCTACTGCTGGACAACTGCACAGCGCTAGCACTGCCAGGGTTTGGATCGGAGACGCGGTCGGGGATGCTGCCCACCACTTCCACCTTCACCCCCTCTGGGACCACCGCGACACTACTGCACCGTAGCAACACCGTGGCAGCAGCAGGGGGACCTCCTACCTTTACCGAGACGGGGCTGCAACGACGCCCTTTACCCTCCTGGGAGCCCCTCACGGACACCGCAGAGACGGATGAGGCGTTGCAGCACGCCGCCACTGCCGCACCCGCTACCTCCTCCCCGGTGAAGGGTGACCGCTCGGTCGGGCGGCAGAACAGCAGCCCGGGGACAACCAACGCACCCCAGGAGGGTGACCTGGAGCCCAAGCCGACGCCGCCTATCAGCAATGCGGCTGCCGAGGGAGGAGCGACCACTGGGAAGAAGGAAGAGGTCGAGCTGGAGCGGCGTCAAGACGAGCCGGCGGTCCAGCGGAAAGGCGGCGCTGAAGCGACGGCTCCCTTCCCGCTAAGGCGGCGGTCACCTTCCATTCCGGAAGAGACAAGAAGCGTTTCAGTGACGGCGAAGCCGGAAGGCACGGCGGCGAACCGTCCAACGGAAGGCTCGCAAGCCATAGAGCTCCACAGTGTATCCTACAGGGCTCCCTCTCCCATCTCTCCACGTTCTCCCTCGAATGAACCGCTCAGCAGCCCGCGCCACTTGCCACTTTCTCCTCGCGTGGATAGCTTTCCTTCCTCAGCTCCTATGGAACTGTTGGAGCACCCGGCGGTCCTGCGTGGTGCCAGCTCTGAAGTAGGTGGCGTAGGCGAGAGGACACCCCCCAACAGTGGCTCTGAGCATCCTCCCCTAACGAATGAGGTGCCCGTCGCTCCCATAGCTCGTGAGGCAGCACCAACAGCAGTGAGGGATTCGGAAGTAAAACCAGCAGCGGATGGCCGGCCACCTGTTGCACATCAGAGGCGTGAAGGGAAGACCACCCCTGCAGAAGATACGTCTGTGTCTCCACTAGAACAGCTGGATCTGGAGACATTGCTGAAACAATACCAAAAACTACAACAGAATTTCGCTACCAAACGGAGCGCCAGCGTGTCACCGCTGTCCCTCGCGTTAGAGCAGCCAGCCCATTCACCACTAAAGCAGGAAATAATGGATTCGCACACCACAACTGCCTCGTCTGGCGTTAATCCGCCACCCGATTCACTGCTCTTCATGGACGTCTCACCGCCCTCGTCAACCTCTTCTTTCGGGTTACTGGAGCGACGAAGCGGTGTGGGGGAAAGTGAAGCGGGCTCTGCTGCTGCAGGGAAAGGAGACCCCTCCAAACTACCACCCCTGCACTTTAGCACTCCGCACGAGGTGGAGCGGCCACCTGCTGCTGCTGCGAGAGCGACACACACGGAGGACGTAACCGAGCGTATTTTAACCTTGGAGGAGAGACAGACGACCCGATTTCGCTCTGAGTCGACCTCGTCCGTGAAACCAACCCCCATCGGTGGGCGTACAACAACTCCGCAAGAAAGCGCTGCCCGAGAGGGGATGTCCTCTGCCTCGAGGCCCCACGCCTCGAGTTCTCCGCTGACGATTCGTCGTGGCGTGTCGGAGGATGAACACGCTATGATTCCACCTCAGTCTCCGTCTCCGTCTCCGTCGAGATCGAACTCTTGTCTATCTTCATCTTCTGGTGATGTCAAGGGCCACCCGGCCGCTTCCGAAGAGGGGCTGGTTCGCGGCAGCATCTTCCGTAGCCTGTACGGCCCTACCCAGCTCGGAGAAGCTCCGGATAATTTATTGCCACAACCCACTATTCCTGAGGACAAAAGCGCCGAGAGGCAGACGAAAAGACGGGACCATCACGGTCTAGAGCACCAACCCGCTCACCATCACCGCCATCACAAGAAGATCAAGTCCACCATGGCGGAACAACGCTCTCTGGTCTCACCGTCGCTGAGTATGGCCGATGAGAGCGCAGAGACACCTTCCCCGCTCGCCTCCAGCGCCACCACTGCGCCGCAGTCCGCGGAACGCCTCCCCAGCCGCTTCTCCTCAGACAGGGTACCTTACCGGGTTTCTTTGCCTTCGCCTGCATCGTCTTCGCTGGAGGTGGCCCCGCCTACGGCGGTAAAGCGCTCGAGCCCTTCGCCGCACCGTGTGGTGGGCTTGTCCTCTTTCACACGAGGAAGCAGTCAGAGCCCATTACTCGGAACCGCCCTGTCCTTCTCTCCCTCCGGTGAGCGGGCGGCCAGCGTGGAGAGTCCGCTGCACACTGACGCTGCCTGGACGCGCTCGTCGGCCTCGCCGTCTCTTCCGCGAGAGGATGCCGTACCCGGTGTGTATGTGGCTCCGTCGATGTCCACGTTGCGTAGCGCTCTCTCTCCGCCTCATGCGGATCTCCGTTCCCATCGAGCAGTGAGCGCTGTGCGGGGCACCACGCCAGCGAGTCTTCCAGCTCCACTACGGGGCTCCACTGAAGTACCGGCGACACGCGTCACGCAGCGGTACGTCTCCCCGTCTCCCGCTCCTCCGACGTCACGAGGGACTCTCCTACTTGAAAAAGTACTGCAAGACGAGGAGGAGCTGAAGCAGATCCGCTTCACCGCTGCGTCGAGTCCTGGACGTGCCTCTCGTCCACTGCTGCTCTCCCCTCCCATGGATGTTCCTCCCTTCACTGCAGCACCGGCGCCCTCTGTCTCCACGTCTCGTGGCGACCACCTTACTCGACCACCCCACACGCATCGCACTTCTTTGGAGAAGCCCCCCACCGAGAAGACCGGAGGAGGCCATCGAACGTTTGGCAAGTACCTTTGCCAGTACTGCGGCCAGCTCTACGGGTCGAGTGAGCGGTGTACCGTCGCCAGTGCTTTCACGCATCGAGCGCTGCGGCGAAGGCGAAGGACTCAAAAGGAAGTGAAGAAGGCGGCGCAGGCGCTGCTGCGAGAGGGTCGTGTGCGGGAGGCCGTCGAGCTGCTGCAGCGGTATGAAATTGTGGTTCCCAGCAGCTTTACTGGAAGGGGAAGCCGCTCCGTGTCCCGTAGCGCGGAAGCTGGGGGTGGTGCGAGGGAAGGGGAGCGTGCCAGAAGACACTCCCAGCGTCTCACTCTCACACCGCTGACACTGGAACGAGAACGTGAGCGCTACCGTCGTGAGGCGGAGGAGGAGGAGAGGCAAGGAAGAGCATCGCTGCCGCCCCCGCCGTCTTCCTCTCGGCCCGCGCAGTCGCCTTCTGAAGACCGCAACCGAACGACTCGAATGCGAACGTCCACCTCACCACAAAGTGTTTTGTTGTACTCAAACAATCGCCGTGTGCTCGACGGCCCTCCATTGCCTTTGCCACCTTCACATCGCTCTTGAGAGTCGTCAGTAGCATATTAAAAGCAATAAGGCGCAGAGGCGT
Organism: Vickermania spadyakhi; assembly: GCA_030849815.1. Taxonomy (NCBI): domain Eukaryota; phylum Euglenozoa; class Kinetoplastea; order Trypanosomatida; family Trypanosomatidae; genus Vickermania; species Vickermania spadyakhi. Next base: position 24,541 of record JASAOA010001874.1, read on the forward strand.
GCTGGTGCTCTGGAAGGCGGAGGATGACCCCATTTTTTTAATTTGAAAAAACTAAATGAATAGGGGTATAATTCTGCTGTTTGATCACAAGAACCAGGTTTGAAGCAACAACAACAACAACAAAGTATCGAACCACTAAGCGAGTCCTATTGCAGAGGATGATTCCCTTTCACGTGTTCCTTTTTTCTTTTTCGCATTTTTAATTTTTTTAATTTCCCTTAGTCCTTTCTTTATATCTTGGATCTGGTTTTGCTAGCTCTCACTCTTTCGTCCCATCTCTGATCTCTTGAATGGTGGGCCCCCCCCCTCACACGGCAGCGTTGCTTCAGCTGTGTGAGGAGAGTGCGTGGAACCCTAATCTGGATGCCTTACGCGAGTGTGTGCAACTAGGCGCCGATGTCACGGCATATGCAGAATGTGCGGTGGGGCGTGTCCCTATACTGTCGCCTTTAATACTGGCTGGGCGTGTGGAGGCAGTGAAAGCGTGTCTAAAGAGTCCACGCCCTGTGAACTTCACACGTACCGATGAGAGGGGATACTCCGTGCTGCACTGCTGTGCGGTGGCCTTCACGGGGTCAATCGACTACAACGTGGACGTCACGCGCGCGGTGGTGGATCGTCTCTCTCGACATCCGCTGGACGTGGCGGATTGGGGCCAACGCGAGGAAACGGGAATGGATTTCCTTTCCCTCGCGGCAGAACACCAGCGTCTCTCCGTACTGTGGCCGGAGGTGAAGCACGTGCCCTATTTTGCGGATCCTACGGAGCGGTTTTCATTAAAGGGAAGTGTGTGGGCGTGGGATTGGGATGCACTTGGCGCAGCATCACAGAAACTGTTTGAAGACGAGCACTGTATGACTCGTCGGAATGATGAGCTTCAGGGCTTCTACTTCAAAAGTGCGGTGGTAAGTCAGTTTATCCAGGTGGCGCTGCAGCAACCTGTGCACCTGGATGCCTTACGCGAAAGCATCAATGCGATCAATCAACAGTACCGCGTGTTCAGTGCGGAGATGGATGCGGGAGCACCGCTGAAGAAATACTCGGCGAACTGGGAGGTACTGATGGCATTGAACCGATTCTTAAGCCGCGGGCTGGTGGAGCCCACAATGATGCTGCTGAACGAGTGGGAGCCGAGGATTGACTTTACGTGTAGGCATTTCACTGCTGCCCGTGTCGATCCGTTTGGCTGGACGCCACTACATTACACTTTTATTGCAGGTGGCCAGCATTGGTCCGGACTTCGTTCGGAGTTGCCGCTCTACGAGGGAGGCAAGAAGAGTGTGATCGGGATGAAGAGCCCTCGCGTGGTGTCGGAACTACTAGGTCTTGTACTACAACGCATCCAGAAACAAGAATCCTCTAGTGGAGAAGAGCGCAAAGTGTCCTCGGTGGATTGGGCCATCAAGGACTTCAATGGCGATAACCTTTTTTCGCTCGCAGGGCTGCACGGACACCTGTCCACTGTGCTGCACGTGATTTGTGATGAGTTTCAAGTTCCATACTTTACGAAGGGGGCAAAGCACGGAGCAGAAGAGGCGGGAGAGACGGACGTCGCCGAGGAGCACGCTAGTGTCTGGGATCTCTCCCTTCCTGTACCTCAGGCGGACTGGGAATTCATCCCCGAGGCGGACCAGAAACGATTTCGACTGCATCGACCCCTCTGTGATGGAGGCTGGTGGTCGTAAAAGTCACGTCGCAGAGAAAACAAAAGAAATGATAAGCAAAAAAAGAAACAAAATCTATATGAAATTTCAAATATTGATTGATTTGCTCTTGAATATGATCATTTTGGTGGCAGCTGAATATCTATATTTTCCTTTTTTTTCTTTTTTTTTTTATTTATTTAGATGCCATAAACACATACACCAGCACATTCGTCGTCGAATTAGCGGCTCGCTTGTTGAGAGATGCAATCCCTTCGGTTGAGGTTCTCATCTCACGGTACGACTATCTCTCTCTCCTCCTGTGCTAGTGTCTCTTGTGCACGATGGCTGACGCTGCCGCACGCGTCCAAGTCGCAATCCCGAAAGAGTCTCCCTGTGTGGATGAGCCCGTTCCAGGAGCCGTCGAAACAAGAAAAGGAGCCGAGTAGTGCGTCTACTACAGCCTTTCGTGTCACACACCACCGTGACATTTCGCAGCGTACCGCAGCCCCCTCTTCTTCGCACTCCTCGACTTCCTCAGGTGCCGCCACAGAGCAGCTCTTGGGGGAGATCATGCCGCCGTGGCCGGTGGATGAGGTGGAGTTCAGCACCGCAGTGATGCCAGACGGCGGCCACGCCTGGCGACTGCGGTGGGAGCAGCAGCAGAACGTGTGGTCCAGACAATTTACCGGTCCGAGTCGAGCGGATGAAACCCGAAGACCTCGCAGCGTGGTGCAGCGCTCGGTGTGGAGTGCGACTCACCGGGCGCAGTGGGAGGCGGCCGAGGCTCTTCTCGCTGCACATCGGCCGAGTTCTTCTCTGGAGAAGGAGGAGGGGTGGGTGTGTGAGGGGTGCTGCACGATTTGGAGTAGTCGGCACCACAGCTCCTGCAACAGCAACACGGAAGCAGAGGATCTCTGTCCTGCTGATTCGGTCCAGTCCAAGACGGCGCTGACGTGGAAAGCATTGCCCGGAGCAGCGAGCCGCACGATATGCCCGGAGTGCTGGACACCTCGTCGAGATCGAATGAAGCGACTGCAACAGTATTTTCTCTCCGTTAGCAGTGATACCCCTTCTCCTCCTCCCACGAGCACCAGAGCGGCAGCGTTAGGGGCTCCCAGCGCGTGGGCGGCAGAGGAATCCACGGCACCGCGGCTCTCCTGGTGGTTGTGCGGCCAGTGCAGCGAGGCGAATGCGTGGAGCGGGAGCACAGAGAAGGACGACGCTAGCGTGTGTGCTTGCTGTGGCCTTAAAGCGCTTACTGCTGCGGTGCTGAGTGTGGGGCGTCCATTGGAGAACAGCGGCGCGACGAACCCCAAAGCAACCGGATTGCAGGACGAGTTCGTGCCTCCCGACGTCGGTTTAAAATCTGAGATCACGGAAAAGAAAGAAGAGTTTCGCGTGGGAAAAGGAGAGAGCGGGGGGCCGTGCGAGGAGCCCCACCCACAGCGTTCCGACGCGCCACTGCCCGGACAGGACACCCCACCTGTCCTCGGGAGTGAAGCACCTGCTCCTGAGCCATCGAGGAGGACTTCTTTTTCACACGACGATTTGGCGGGTCGTCCGTTGAACGCTGTGGTGAATCCGAAGAATCGCACGACCCGCTGGCGGTGTGGGTGTTGTCTGGAGATCAACTCTTTGCAATCCCGCCGGTGCCGCCATTGCTTTGCGGAGCGCTTTCATCTCCTTATCAAGTGTCCGACCTGCCCCACCTGGAGAGCACTGCGTAACGCGACGGTGTATGGGGAGGCCATTGCTTCCGAGAAGGACGCAGACGCGCAGGATTCGTCAGAGTTGGACTTTTGCCCAGAGAACTGCTTCAGCCCCATGACGGTTCGATTGCGTTGTCTGCAGTGCAACGATCTGCTCCACGGCGGTGAGGTTTCGTGGCTTCAGCGGCGCTCTACGGAAGACCCTTCCACGACGGCCCGGACCCCTGTTGCAGAGCCGATGACATCCCCGCACTCGGCAAACCAGAACACGGGCTGGTGGTGTCCTTGCGGTGCCTGCAACACGCCTGCCGTTCCCGCCTGCATTCGGTGCCGCCTCCCCCGCTGGCTGCCGCCTGCTCAACGAGAGCCGGTGGTGACGAAGTACTGGGACACGGAAGGCTCGTCCCACTGGTGGTGTGAAGCTTGCCAGACCATTAATCCTGCCACTGTGCGGGTGGTGGGGCTGAGTGAGCCTTCCCCAAGCACCGGCGAGCGACATAAAGTCACTCGCACTCAGCGTGGCCGAAGTCATTGCACGTGCTGCGGAACCCCCTGGCATATGGAGGAGCTCCAGAGGGATGTGGTTTCGGAATCCTCACTGGAGTGCCACGCCGACTCCTCACGCGACAGCCCGACGGACTGCTGGTGGCGGTGCTCGTGCCACGCGGTGAATCGGGCCTCGAGCCGGCATTGCGTGTGCTGCGCGCTCCCGTGCCGGTCCGATATTTCAGTGGATACGCTGTCGGCGTGGGGAAAGGGAGATTGGATCTGTGCGAATTGCGGACATCACCTGTACAAGGAGAGAGTCGTGTGTCCGTGTGGTTCTTCGGAAAGAGCGTGAAGCAATGAAAACCCTAAGCAATACTCCCCCCTTTCTCTTTTGCTTTCCGTCACTGCAATCTTTTTTTGTCCGTTCTTCACATTTTACTGTTGTGGCTATAATGATTCCTGCTGTGGTTGTGAACCGTGTGGTTGTGCTGTACTGATGACTAAGCAGGAACAGAAACAACACGAGCGGAAACAATAAATGCTATCACCAAGATTTTAACTCTTTTTCATTTACTGCTGGTTCGCAGAGACTGAGGATTTTGTTGTTTTTCCTCAGTGACGGGTGCTAAACAATGCGGAACAGGAAACTCAACGATCTCATGTTTTTTTAATTTCATTCCTTTTCTTTACTCTTAACATCTATAATAATTATTTCTGTGCATGAGAACATAAAATTAAGCATACATTTAGAGGGGCTTTTGCTGGACCTCGACCATATGAATCGTGCGGCATCAAACACAAATTAAGCGATTCATAGAATTCTTCGACAAACACATCTCCTGCGCAGTGTGGACACACTCAGCCCACTTTGACTAATTACTCCTGCCACCATCCCTACTGCTGCATTATTCTCATTATTTTATCATTATTGCTGAGGTTCTCGCTTTGACGTATTTCCATCCTTTATGGCGTTTCTTCTGAAAGCGATGGGTTTCGGGGATGGGATCCCCAACTTCCCGTATCGACTGGAGCACACGAACCCGCACACCGACGGCGCTATAACGGTATCCTTCCTCAATGGGATGAACTGGACGTTGGAGGACGGCATGTCTACGGAAACGCCGTCCGCCTCACCCTCCTCCGCGCCACAGCCGCACTCCCCCTCTACTGCGGCGGAGCGCCTTGCCAAGAACCGAGTCAGCGTATTCCACCTATCGCTAAAGCCCCTGAGTGCCGCGGAAAGAAGCATGGTACGGAACGCCCTCAAGCGCGTCCGCACACTGCGTATTCAAGGACTGCTCAAGTGCCTCTGTGCGGTGGAGCACAACGATCATGTTTATGTGGCAACGGAGAGGTGCGTTCCACTTTCTCAGGCGACATATTCCGAGGATGAATACGCGCTGGGCATCAAGCACATTACCCGTGGGTTACATGCGGTGCACCTCAACAATTTAGTACACGGCAACGTCAGTACGGAGTCGGTGTTTGTGACGGTGTTAGGGGGCTTTTGGCGACTGTTTGGTTTTGAGATGATGTCCCCTTTCGGGGCTCAAGCTGATGGGCTGGCTCCACCAGAGGACCCTAACAGTGTCTATTGTTTCCTTCGCGGCGTTCCGTTGCTGAAGCCAGATGCGGTCCCACGCGAATTGCAAAATGTGCGTCAGTCCCAGCATTCGCTGCAAAACCTGCTCACCAGTGTGCAAAGCGCCGTTGGCCTGGACGCCTGGGGCTTGGCCAACGTGATTCTTCAAGCGGGGCGGACAGTGCAGAAGAAGCCACAGAACCCACTGTGGGTCACGGCAGAGAACGCGAGGGAGGTCGCTCGTGATGTACCATCCGGCATCCGCCAGGGTTTCCTTGCTCTGGCCGCCGCAAACCCGAGCTCCCGCCCTCGCATGCAGGCCTTTGTGGATCACTGCTCTTTCATTACCGATAACGTCTTCGTGCGATCCGTCGACTCCGCCGAGACGTACGAAGTGTTGGAGACGGAAGAAAAGGAGCGTCTGCTGAGCACTTTGGAGCGTCACCTGGCAAATGGCGCTCCTTCTCCGTTTCCGACGCCCGGCAGCTTGTGGATCCTGACGCGGATCATTCATCAGATTCATATGTTTACACCTCGAAACGTGGTGGTGCCTGTCTTACTACTCTCCCGTCGTTACACTGGAAATACGGAGCAGTATATTCAGGATATCGTCCCGCTCATTGTGCGGTTGTACGGGAGCCGCGACAAGTATATTCGCTTACAACTACTGCAAGGTTTGCCACTGTACTGTGATAATTTGGATGAGGTGCATTTACACGACTTTATTTGGCCGCAGTTTGCTGAAGGATTTCGAAGCAATTCCCCTGAGCTGCTCTCTCTCACCGCTCGAGGTGCGGTGTTGCTTTTGCCCCGTCTGCCCACGGCTACCATCACCAATGAGATGATGGGTTTCTTCGCCGTGTTGCAGAGGAGCCCCGAGCCAGGGCTACGCGCCAATGCCACGCTCTGCTGTGCGAAGATGGCGGACTTTATCCCGGAAACCAGCCGAGTGACCATCTTGGGCACTGCCTACAATCGGGCTGTCAAGGATCCTGAGCCGATGGTCCGTCTGGCGGGCGTACTCGGGTTTCAAGCCTTCTCGAACTGGATGTCGGAGACACTCATCGCCACAGTCCTCCTGCCGCATATGCTGGCGTTGACGGTGGACCCCTTCGCCCCCGTGCGGGATCTTGCGCTTCGCATCGTGCAGGACGGCGTTCAGCGACTCCTCCAGCACCACAAGCAGCTCTCCCACCAAACGGCGGAGGAACGCCCTAGCACGGACTCCATAGGGAACTCGCCAGCGCAGGTGGAGTTCTGGAACTTTGACGTGGAGCAGACACGGAAGGAGGCGATGGAGCAGCTGTTCGGAGAGTCCAGTGCCGCAGGGAAGCCGGTCTCGTCTCCTCCGGTTCAGTCATCCGCTGGTGGCATTGCGGTGCTTCACCAGGACCCGGCTCCATCCAAGCGTGCTGTGCAAGACGACGGCAGTGATGATGAGGCGAAACCCGTGCGGCCGGTGGTGGCAGCTCGCCAGCCACCCAAGGAACTGCCGTTGCAGCGTCCTGGTGGTGGTCTGAGCCTAACGGCCAAGAAGCCCGCTGGTGGGCTGCACCGCCCATTGGCGTCTGTCCCGCCATCTTCTCCCACCGCAGCGGCGGGGTGGTCCGATGAGGACAACGACGAGGATTGGGGTGACGCGGCACCTGACCCGGGTGTGGGCAGCGCCTCTCCCGGCTCCGTGTCCTCTGGCAGCGCGGGGCAAGAGCGGTTCGAGACCTCACTTCGGGTCTTCGGCAAGGGCTCTGCCGGCTCAGATCTGGCGGGCCGTGCGAGCCCCATTGCGGGTGGGATGAAGCTCGTAAAGAAAAAGTCGCTAGGAGCTCGAAAGTGTGACTAATAGAAGGAAAGCCACCCACATTTGCGGAGGAAAGAGGTATATATTCCGAGATACGGTGTTGCTGTAGTCTTCTTCGAAGTCTTTATAATTCTCTTTTTTTTTTTTCTTTTCGCGTGTAAAGAAGCAACCACAAATGCACAGGAGCAGGAAGTGTTATCGATTTTATTTCGCGAGAATATCATAAAATAGTCTCTGTACGGAAAGTCATACAGGCGAATTTTTTTTTTTTTCATTCGTCCTCCCCCACTTATAGAAAATAATAATCAGATTGGATATATGTATAGTAATAATACTTCAATAACGGAGTTTGATGTGGAGTTGGCCAACCTCCATCCGCACTGTGGTGAATGAAGGAACTCGGAAACTCTGTCGTCTTCTACTTGCTTCGCTTCTTTTCTCTCCCTTCAATCTTTCTCTATACGACGCATTACTGCTTCAAACGTATCGCGGTATCATTCAATACATACACCCCCCCAAAAAAAATAATAATAAATAAATAACAAGAAGAAAGAATAGAGAACAGTACATCACACCACCAAAGTCTTTTCTCTCAATGAATCTTGAGGCTTCGAAGTCCGTCACTGCCGGCGGCGGTGAGATAGCCCCTCTACTGCTTCTACCCCCAGGTACAACCTCCTTGTACACTCTTGTTCTACCTGCCTCTGGAGGGGTGCCGAAGCTATCCAGCTCCACGCCGAGCACGAGCCCCTTTTCTTTGCTCTCCCTACTAGCCATGCTGCGGCGGGAGTCCACCCATCTGGTAAGGCAAACAAAGGAAATCCTCTTGAAGGCTGGCATCTCCGAAGCCTTACTGCCCACGAGCGACGGCGAGCCGCCACTGGAGGAGGGCCGCTGCGAGGTTCCGCCGAACAGCTTCATCCTGCAGAGCCTCTTGTATATGCAGAGTCTGCTTCGGCAGCACCGACAGAGCCAAGAGTCTGGGTCGGTCTTCTGCAGCCCACACCACCCCACGGCCACAACGACGCTGAGTCTCCTACAGTTTCTGACGTGGACGTGCCTGGAGACGACGCTGGGGAGCGGCCAGTCGTCTGGGCCTCCGGCTGCCGGTGGAAAAGGAGGGCGTGGGAGCGCGGGGGGCAGCGGTACTGACAGTGTGGGGGGCCCCGCCGGGTGGCAAGCGAAGCGCCAGCAAAGGGTTCGGTTTGGCGCTCCGGACCCAATCGCGAGTGGTGGACGACGAGGAGGAGCGACCTCCTCCAGTGTGTGCGCCACTCCGGTCCCAGGGCGAGCGAATCCGGAGCGCTTCTCGGGCTCTCTGGCGGACTGGCGGCGTGGCGGTGAGGGAAAAGGGGAGATCCGTCCTCTTGTGAGCGATCACCAGTGCGCGGAGTCCCTCTTCAGTGTTCTCTTGTCCGACTTTCTCGTGACGCTGGCCAAAGGCACGGCAGATCCGAGGAGTCTCCTCCCGCTCCCGCTGGCTTCACCGGCCCCACCGCCCTCCGCCCCGAAGGCACCGCGGGGGCAGTCTTCTCCTCCTTCTCCCAGCAGCAGCAGTAGTAACTCATTCGCCGTCGCAGTGCACTTCTACGCGCTGTCTCTCTTGGCGGTAGCACTGCTGCGATACGAGCCGCTCGCGAATGGCGCTTTCCTCACACATCTGCTGCCGGCAGAAGAGGGCTTGTCCTGCGCTTCATCGGTCTGCTCCGGGGCCTCCTCCTCTTCGTCGGGGTCGCAGGAGACGCTCGTGCGAACCACCTTTCCCGCTTGCACGCCACTCTCCCCTATTCTTTTTCCGCTGCTCTACAGCCGTAAAGCAGAGCTCCGATGGGCAGCTGCGCTCGCCCTTCAGCACTCCCTGCAATATCTGAGCTGCTTCAACATTGCGGAAGAGCCCCACGCACGCCGAGTGCGTGGCGGGTCCTCTTCACGCCCACCAGCTAGTCTCTCGTTTATCCCACTTTCTGTGCAGAGCGGAATGCTCGTGCTGCAGCTCCACGACTGTATGCTGTGGGCTCTTCAGCGAGCCGGCTTCATAGCGGCAGGGGTGTACAGCGCACAGCGAGTGGATCCGACGCCGATCATCAAAGGGGGGCCCACTGATGCAGGTGCTGGTGCTCCCCTCGCCCTGACTCCGTCCAAAGCCACCTTGGCAGGCGGTGAGATGGAAGTAGCAGTACTCACGGACAAGACTCGCTCGCTGGTGTTGCAGTTGATGGCGACCCTGACATCTGTAACGCCGTATCACCGTTGCCCATCTGCGGTGGAGCGTGTCAAGGTGGCGCTGCAGCTTCCGTACCTACGACTGGTTCTTCGAGGTAAGGCACTGCTACGCATCCAGTCTCCGGTTTACCATTTGCCTTTCGTAAAGACCGCGGAGGATACCCGGGCGAGTCCTGTGGCGGAGACGGCATTGGACTCCTTCTCTGGCCCTTCGTCCGGATTGACGATGACGGTGGAGCTGCGAGCTGTCATTTCCCTGCTCACACACTGCATTCGCCGACTCGGGACTCAAGTAAATCTCGGGGAGTTCTTCACCGAGGAGGTCGCCCCGAAGGAGAAGTCGGGTGGCCGATCCCGTACGGCCGCTCCTCAAGGGACTTCTTCACCGGCAGTGGGGACCTCTGTAGAACAGACGCTGCCAACGACTTCCTCGTCATTGCTGGATGCGCTGCTTGCTAACGCGCCTTCCTTTTCCCCTGTGTGGCGGTGCATGACACAACTCGCACGCTTCTACCCTGAACTCATTCGAGTGCCGGAGCGCTTGGAGAAGCTGATTCGTGTCAGTGAAGAACATATTCAACACTGCTTCCCTTTCTCGTGTGGGAGCAGTACCGAGTTGCTCCTTCCACGCTATCCGCCTGCGGATGAGGAGGGTTTCCTCGGCTTGGCGGAGCTGATGCGGTGCTGGACCCACTTTATGGGCTACGTCTGGCGTGCGTTTGATGGCAAGGCGGAAGATCCGGCCCTGAACCCGCAGGCCCGACACTTCCATCCCATCCGCCCCAGCGGAAAGGACAAGACGAGCGACTCGTCCTCCAGCTCTGTAGCAGATGTGGAAGCAAACCACCGATTCTTCTCGGCCAAGGCATCTCAGAAGCGGGCGGAGGCCGCACTGCAGCACGACAAGGCAAAGCGTGAGGCAGCGGTGAGTGGAGGAGACTGCAATGTGTACCCAGAGAGAGCCTCTCTGCTGCAGAAGGCAACACTGTTTCGTCGTGTTCTACTGCCGGTCACCCGAGCGCTGCGGCTGGCGCTGCAGCAAGCGGAGGAGTCTAGGAAGGCTCGCTTTACGGCTGTACTGCAATCTGGCTCTCAAAACCACATCCCCCCACGCCAGTCCACCTCCTCCAAGCAACAGACCAAACACACCGATCCTTCCGCTTATGGGGAATCAAATGGAGCTGTGGACCCGGCGGAAGCGTCCCCACCCGCACACACGGAGGTACTGCTGGCGACGCTGCGTTGTGCGGCGCAGGTGAGCACGGAATGCATCATGGAGGTGTGCCGTGCGGCTGAAACAGAATCAGAGACGGACCCGAAGGCCGTCCTCATCGCAGCGGGTGTGGAGGACGTTGTACTGCTCGCTCTGCAGGCCGCCAGAGACCCACGGGCGGCAGTACGGACGGAGGCGCTAACGACAGTGGGTGTGTGGCTATGGTCGTATCCGTCCCTGGACTCCTACGCCGTCTCGTTGCTCCACTGCGCGATGGATCGGCTGTACCACGATGATGACGTGGATTGCCGAACTAAAGCAGCCTTGGCACTCTCGAATGCGAGTGCACGGCTGCCTGAAACCCCACTAGAGAACAGTACGACGGCAAACAGCAGCAGCACTGCTGCGCCTCATGCCGTTCCGTGTCCCTTTCGCAATGAACCAGATGTGATCTCCATGCTCTGCGAGGCCGCAGCGTATACGGCGGTGGAGGAGCATGGCACATCGGCCATACAGCATCACGGTGTGCGGATGATGCGAATGCTCCTGAGCGTCCTTACGGTGGATGAGTGCATCTACCCGCTGGACGAGGTGGAGGATGAGGTGGTGGCCGAGGCGTTTCTGCGACTCCTCAATGAATTTGTCTCCTCTGCGAGAGACCCGAAGCTGCGCTGGAATGCCGCAATCGCCCTCGGTGTGGCCATTCATCGGGAAGAAGTGTTCGACGCAGAGCCGGAAAGCACCAGCAAGGCTATTACGGTCTTGTGTGAGTCACTGCGGCGGGATGCAATGTTTAAGGTCCGCATTCGGGCGGCCGAGGCACTGGGTGGCGTGTGCCTGAAAGGTCTTCGAGGAGCGTACAGCGATCACGGGGATTTCACCCCTGAGGTCATGGACGCCCTCTGTAACGCGCTGCAGAGCACCGAATCGAGTTTAAACGGGGCAGAGATGGAGTCCCGGAGTGGGAGCAGCAGTGCGAGTAGCGCACATCTCTTTCACGGGAAGGAGGACCTTCGCCGAGCGCTCCTGGCGTCCCTCGAAACACTGATCCCACACGCACATCCAAGTAAAAATCTTGATGTGGTACTGATGCGTCACGCAAAGCTGCTGCAGGAACATCATATCCTATAACAAGGGTTAGGGCGCTTCACAGGGTCGGCAATGCTCTCGCTGCCCATGGTTGCGAGTCGCTCTCTTTTGGTGTTGTTATTTAATTCACAATTATCGCTTAGTTAAATGCCGAACGAAAAGAACAAAAAAATAAATAAATAAATATTGACAACTGAAATGGTTGAAATGAGACATGTGATCCGGGGCGCAGTTGAATATTTTGTGACAAGAAAATCCTTCTGTTGCTCGCTCTTCTTGTGTCACAGTAGTAAAAAAAATACCAGTTGAAGATCGTTATTATTAGTTTCTTTAACAATTAATCTTCTCTTGCTAGTACGGGACTCGAATCTACTCCTTTTGTCTATTTCGGTGTAATTTTATTCGCAGTGGATTCCCTCCTGGACTGATACACGTCTTTTTGGACCTTCTGTTCGTATTTGATTGTCACTCTACGCGATGGTTCCTGCGTCCGCAAAGCCGGTGTTTCAGTACGCCGCTCCTATCAGCTTCTTCTTCATTTACGCCCCTCTGGTGGTTCTTTCGGCGTACCTTTACCACAGCTCTACCAGAGTGGAGGAGGAGGCGTTTTGGGCCGTGAAGCCGGCGTACCTGACGCAATTAGAAGAGTTCAGTGTGGATACAAGTCGCGACGGCGATTGGTACGCGACACCGGTGGCGATGATCTGCCTCGTGCTCTTTTACTTTGAACGCGGTGTCTCTATTCTGGCGGAGAAGCTCAGCGTGCTGTACCGCACTAAATACTTCTTGGCCAACTTGGTGCAGCTGATGCTTCTGTTGAATGTCTTCGAGTTCGGCACGTGCATGCGCATGTGTCGCTCCTGCCATGCGAGTGCACTCACGTACGTCAAATACGCCTTTGGGGCGTTGGTGGGCGGCTTTACACAACGCGTCTCCTTAATGCAAGAGGTGGAGCGGTACCTTCGCCAGGAGCTGCGCTCCAAGGAGAAGGAGGAGTTTAAGAAGAGTAAGAAGTTGTAGGGCTCTTCTTCCCGTCACTGGTGGCGCACGAACTGCATGCAGACACAAATCTCTAACAGTAAGGAAGATCATAAGTTAGTTCATCTATATTATCTTTATTTATGTATCCCTTTTCTCTTGGTGGTTTTGGTGTGCTGCAGCTTGGCCGTTGGTGCGATTCTTGTGCGATGATCTCTACCGGAGCATACGTTACTGGCTGCGCAAACGATCTCGCTCCTTTTTTTTGGAGCTTGCGGAGTGAAAATGTTGAGATGAAAGTATGAAATGGTTTTCTCCTCTTCTTCTTGTTTAGTCGTTTGCGGCGTTGTTATAAGATATTTTAATTTTTAAAAAGCCCACCCTACCCACCCTCACCGCCATAGGGCTGCGCTTTCTCCCTTTCGTAGAGTTTCTCCTTTGTTGTATACCCTAAATAAAGATGAACTTCTTAAAATTGTGGATCCTTGTATGGTTACATGGTAGATTTCTTTCTTTCCTTTCTTTGATGCTTTCTCACAATTCTTCTTTATCCTCTTTTACTTGCAATCGACACATTTTCCTTTTTTATTTACCGTTGTAAGTAAAACGTATCGTACCAACTCAAAGTCGCAAGAAAAAAAAAGTATTTAATAGTAATCGGCGTATTGGCTTTCCGAGTACTTCTCTAGATGTCTCAGCCCTCGTCCTCGCCGACACGCCTTCACCGAAGTGATGCCGCAGGGCAGGCCAGCTCTCATGCGAGCCAATTTCCGATCCTTCCCTCCACTAAGCCGGAGAAGCTCCGCTACGTGTCGCCGTGGAAGAGCTTCGCCATCGTCGCAGCGGCCTTTCTGCTCTTCAACTACCTCGCCTTCCGAGCAGAGGGCCGGGAGGACTACTGGAACGTGAAGCCGGAGTACCTGGGCAAGCTGGAAACGGTCAGCCTGCGGGCCAGCCGCAGCGGCGAGTGGTACGCCACGCCATTAGCGTATCTTTGCCTAGTGCTGTCCAAATTTGAGGAGCACGTGGTGGGGGTGGTGGGACCCTTTGGACAGAAGCTCTTCTTCAGCAGCTCCCTCCTTCATCAGGCGTGTTCCCTCGCGTGGATAATTCACTTCTTCGAAGTGGGCGTGTGTGTCAACGCTTGCCGCCGTTGCAATGCGAGCGGGTGGACCACGTTCCGGTATGTGGTCCCCACACTACTGGGCGGGCTCTGCCAGTTGAACCCCCTCAAGGAAGAGGTGAAGGCGTATGAGAAGCGAGAAATGCGGCGCCACGAAAAGCTGATGGCACTCAAGGAGAATAAATAAAAAGGAGATGGTACTCGTGTATGTATGGTGCCCTTATTTATGTAAGGGTGAAACCAAGCTCATTGGAGGGGCACCTAACCAAACGGAGCTGCCGTTGTTGCTTCAAGATACATACAGATGAGAGAAGCAGAAACAATGAGAATTTCTCCCTTGTCTATTGTGGTTTCCCGTCATACCCTCATTTTCGTTCTACCCTTTGGCATAGTTCACTCTTTTCATTGACAATCTCTTCATATTTGCTCTTGAAAGTAGATATAAAAGATATTATTTCTTTTTTTTTTTTTAAACGGTTTTTTACTGTTGTGATTTTTACAATTTTGCCGCTGAAGCTGAAGACGTTGAACAGCGTTAGAACTAGAAGTGTGACCGAATTGTGAGATGCAATTCACTCACTGTTCTTACGTTACTTCATCATTTGTTCAGATACAAGAAGCCATTTTCAGATAGAAATGGTTTGTCGTGCTGCTTCTACTCTTTTTTATTCAAGGTTTGTTACCACTTTCTCTCTTTCGGCTGTTTTTTTTTCTTCATTTCCTCTACGAGCAAAGCGACTCACAAACTCACAAACTCACGTCATTGTCCTTCATCTTTTTCCCGATCAAAAAAACTTGACAATTCTCTTCTGTATTCGAAGATAGATTCTTCGGAAAGAAACAAAGAAACAAAAAGGGAATTTCTGATGTTTCCACCCCCATTCCAACCTTCCGACTTTCCGCCAGACTTCTCCTCCGCAGTGCCGTGGAACCCCATCCCGCCACACTTCTTCTCTCCAGCTTCCCGAGGCCCTTACGCCGCACAACGTCCGCCGGTGGGCACACTGCTGCAACAACAACAGCAAGTACAGAATCACAGCGCCGTCACGTATGCTCCGATGCAGTGCACTGCCTCTCCGTGGGGTGCGTATGAAGGGATCCCCCCTTTCGGATGTGCGGAAGGCGACTCACGAATTACTCGAATTCCACAAGAAGAAGAGCGGCGAGATGCGGGAGGCGGCTGGCGGCACTTGAACTCCATGCCGATTCCACCGCCCTCCATCACCCCGGCTCGTCGTATCCCCTTTTCAGCCTCCGAAAGAGATTCCTCGTGGTTCGGCCTGGAGGGGAGGGGCTCCCGAGGTCATCCCGTGTCCCCTTCTCGCTACACCGCCAGTGAGAGTGAGGCACCTCCTCCTTATGGAAGCCTCCGGCCATCTGCTGTTCCGCTCTTCTATGGTGTTGGGGAGGACCATCATCGCACCTCCGCAACAGGGCGGCGTGTGGACTGGAGACAATCGTGCCCGCCGTCCGCCTTCTTTGCGTGGAACCCTGCGAGCCGACCTCCTTCGATGTCGTTCTTCTACTCTCCGACCACCCCAGCCGACGAGTCTAGAGTACCGCCTGCAACTCTTCGTGTCGAAAAGCACTTGCTTCCACCCCCCGCCATCCCACTCCTTCCCACAGATCCGGATCTGACCCGTTTATCCAGCGAGAGGGAGTCCAGCCCCTCCTCTTCCTTGTCATTGGAGGAGTGCGACGCGGAGGACGCGGCACACCCTATGGAGGAGGAGGGGGCGGAGGAGAACGCACTGGATGCTTTTCTTTTCCCCTCTCGCCATCGCTCCACGCTAGAGGACGCCGAGGCACAGGCAGAGTACTACGCGCAGGACCCCACTCTGGTGCTTTCCTCTGCCTCACGATTGCGTGCCGCCTCTCGCTCTGCCTTGGCCCTCCCAATAGGCCGCAGCCTCAGCACCGGGAGGGAACACAACAGTGTTCGGGTGCAGCAGCTCATGGCCTCGTGCTTTGCGCCCAGCGGTGTGCCGCGGCAGGGTAGAGATGGTGCGGCTCGTCTCTTCCCTGCTGCTTCTCCAGGTAGGGCGCCGCTGCGATTGGATTTACCGCCTTCGGAGATGGGAAGCCACGCCGCGCCAGGGCGGCAAACCCCCCTAACAGGGGCGGTGGAGGAAGCGCCATCCACCGGCGCGGGTTTCTCCCCGGACTTCACGACGCAGTCCTACTGTGTCGCTGCCGTGGTCCACAGCGGAGCCCGCAGCAAGGAGGTGGGGGTCGCCATGTGCCACTTACCTTCCCTCGCCATCTCTCTTACTCAATTCAGCGATGGTGCAGGGTACAACAAGGCGGTTTCACTTCTGATGAACAAGGACCCGGTGGAGATTGTGTTGCCCATCTCCACTGCGGAGAGTCACTTTACGAAGACCCTGCTGCAGCATCTCTCCACGGATATCACCTTTACAGGTTTGCAGCGCTGTTTGTTCAACAGCGAGCGTGGGGTTCGTCGTTTGCTAGAACTTCAGTCCGCTCCCGAGAGCGTCACAGAATGGGAGGAGGGCTCCGTGGCGCCTGATAATGAGCAGCAGCGCACTCCGTCTGGAGAGATCACGGTGACGGCGCAATTTCTTCAAGAAGTTTCCGATCGATATCTTTGCGTCGCTGCAGCGCACGCTCTCCTCAGCTACATGGAGTCTCTCCACGATGTGACCTTTCTTCCGCATTCCGTATCGATTCGCTATGTTTTGCTCGAACACTTTGTCGAGATTCCACGTACCGCTGCTCGAGCATTGCAGATAATCCCTTCCGGCAACGACGCGGCGATGGGCTCCTTTTTTGGAAAGCGTGGCGCTGGGAGCGCGTTGGGCCCTCGAGGACTGCAGACGACCACTCTCATTGACGCTCTGCCTCGAGCGTGTACGGTGATGGGGCAGCGCTTCTTACGCAGTGCACTGCTACAGCCGCTGCGAGACAAGGTGGGGATCGAGTGCCGGTACGACGTCGTCTCCTGGTTATTGGAGCAGCCCCATCGACTTTATGTGCTAAAACAGGCGCTCAGCATGCTCGGCCACGTGGATCTGGAGCGGCTGAGCTCCGAGCTGTGCATGGGGTGGGGATCTGGGTGTCGACGACACGACAACGGCGGAAGGGGCCCTGATGGACCAGGTGCGGAGCGGTCTTCACGAGACGGAAGGCGTCATCCCGCAGACCCCTCCATGCTTTCTGAGCGAACACCTGCGGAAGAGGCACATAATCGTGCCAGGGTGCAACTGCTCATGGACTACTGGGATGCGGTGAAGGTGTGCGAGGGCCTCTGCCGGCAATTGGAACAGCTGCTCCCCGCCAGTGGTTTTTCCGAGAGTGTGGGGCCTCACCCCTCCAGAAGCTCCTCCCAGTTTCCCTTTTTGCTCTCTACCATCCTTCAAACGCTGAAAGCCTGTCATCTACCAGAGATACTCAGTGTTCTTCGCACGCACTTGGATGAGTCGGTGTTGAGCCAGCAGAACACCGCTCCGAACGGCCACAGTGACGGTCTTGGTGAAGGCGGCAGGTCGGGTAGAGCTCGGCAAACCCGTCGATTGAATCTGCTTCAGACGTCTTCGCGAGGAAGTCCGGCACCGCCTCGAGTGAGTGCCGCCAAGAGTAGTGCGAAGAATCGCCGAAACGGGAGAACGCGCATGACCATTTTTCATCTTCTGCGGCTCTCCTTTGCCGTGCAGGCGCCGAGTCCTCGGAGTAGCCTCCACGTGCAGCGCCACCATCTCAGCACTCTTCTGAGTCACATCACGGCGTACTGTGAGTCGCTGCAGCTGCAGTTGGACATGCGCACGCTGCGGCTTGAACCAGACACGGCTGGGAAGCTCTATCGCCTTTCGTTCAGTGCCGCGGAGATGGAGAAGGCAAGCCGAATTCCCTTCACCCATCAGTTCGACAGCAGCCGGAGCCACGTCTCCTCCGCACTGGACATGTGGCGTGCCATTCGACTTCGCGATGAAGAAGAGCGCCGGGCGGCACAGCAACAGGAGGAGTGGGACGAGGAGGAACAGGAAGTGGCCACCGACGATGAAACCGACAGTGAGGCAGGTGAGGTCAAAGCCAAAGGAGCTGGTGTAAGAGGCTCTCGAACGGCGGGTGCGAGAAGAGGTCGTACACCTCCACAACAACAACAAGAGCAACCATTGCCCTTCAAGCCAAAGGGAAAGAAGAACCGGCGCATTCATTGCAGCACGGAGCAGCTGGATGTTCTTTGCGAGGAAGCTACGCAGTGTCTTTCTGGTATTGTGGCCGAGGAGGTGGAGGCGGCTGCACCGCTGTTTCAGCTGCTCCACGAGCGCATCGGTCGCCTTCAAGGCATGAGTGAGTCCATCGCCTTGCTGGATATGCTGCTGAGCTTCGCCTTGTACTCTTCGGCGCAGCACTGCCAGCGACCGGTGCTGCTGGTAGCGCCCGAACAACTTTCCGAAGGGTCGCCGTCTCACAATTCCTGTTCGGAGTCCTCTTGTGGGGGCGGCGCGGTGACGTTACCGCGTGTGAGCCTCTGTGAAGCACGCTACCCAGGAGTGTCGCTGCAGAGCTTCTCTACCGCATCCAGCAGTGCTGGTGCTGGAATCCACCACAGCGGTGGATCAAGACAAGGGGGCGGCCGAGGAGGACCTCTGCATCTTCTCAGTGGAGGTTCCAGCTCCCTGCTGCCTGTCCCGAACACCATCACGTGGGACGAGAACGTGAAACTACTGGTGGTGACGGGTCCTAACATGGGCGGTAAGACCACGCTGCTACGACAAGTCGGCCAACTGCAGGCGCTGGCCCAGAGTGGCTGCTTTATCCCTGCCGCTGCCGCAGCGACGATCTCCCGTCAAACGTTAGCGGAGGGTGAGGAGGCGGTGGAGGCGGAGCTGCACAACACGGAAGGTGAGGACGAGAAGAACACGAGTTCCCCTCAGGCAGCTACTCGCCTGACGACACAGCTTTGTATTGTAGACCGGATCCTTGCTCACATCATGTGTGATGACTTACCGTGCGTTACGCAGTCTTCCTTTAAACGAGAGCTCCTGTCTCTTGGGGAGCTCAGCCATGCCGTTAGCCCACGAAGCCTCGTGCTCCTCGATGAAATTGGAAGATCCACCAAGACGACAGAAGGATTCGCCTTGGCGTGGGCCACCGCACTCTTTCTGCGTCATCGGGGCTGCCGCGGCATGATAACCACACACTTCACCGGCCTCACGGAGATGAGTCAGTTGTACAGTGATGTGCAGAATGTACACTTTTCTCTCTTCTCTACCACTGCTCCATCCTCTTCACCGGCGGGGCTTCCTCACTCCGTTCGAGGCGGTCGAACGCAAATGACGGTCACGTCCTTTGCGTTCCGACTGTTTCCCGGGCCGTGCCGCACACAGGGCAGACACTACGGTCTGGACCTCGCGAGGCGGCTCCAACTTTTACCGAGTGTAGTGGACGGAGCGTTTCTGCTGTGTGAGGCGGAGGCTTACACCGTTCAGCCGCAGGAGATGTGGAGGGCGAGCGCCGGTACGCATCAGGTGGGGGACAACCCTTCTGGCGCATCGAACACGGAGGAGGAGCAAAGAGGAGAGAACGCTCCTGTGACAACGCATCCTCCGCGATGCGACGTTGAAGAATCACCGGGTGCGGCATCATCGAATGTAGTGGAAGAAGCCCAACGCCACGACGCGAGCCTCTCCTCCTCCCCCGTGTTCACAGCGCACCACCCCCACTGGGGTACCAATATGGATACGTGTCCACCGTCAGTCCGCCCTCTTCGTGAAACCCCCTCTCTGAAGACCAGCAATGCCTTCTTACCGCTCCCTCGAGAACGCGAACCGCTCGCCTCCACTTCATTTCAAACGGACCACGCCTCTTGGACTTCCTGCTCTGTGATCGCTCCCAGTAAGGGACCCTCATTGAGCGTGTCAGGAGGAGGAGTCCGTGCCGAGACTGCTGCATCGTGTGACCCTGCACGGAGCAACTACTACTCAGGGACATCGCTGCTGGAGGTGAAACACGAGGTGGCCACCCCTTCTTCTTTGCCTTTACTCTCACGCAATGGTAATGAAGGGAGGGCGAGGACCACCCCAGAGGATCCTTTTCAGCAGTACTCGTACAACGGCCTGTGGCCTCCTGTCAAACTAGAAGAGGAGGGAGAAGAAAACATACATTAGGCCCAACGAGCTGTGTCGTAACGATGAGTTTTCTGTTACTTGGTTTTTCGCAGTCCCTTCTCACTCTCTGTTTCTCTCTCTGCTCGTTTCATTTTTACTGCTCCACTTTCCAGGGGTGAAAAGAAGACTTTCTCACTCTTCTTATCCCTCTTTCTTTTTCTGCTATGATTATGTTTTATTGCACTCTGTAACGAGCAAAAGAAAATCAAATAATAATAGATTTACTGATGTAACGTAGAGAAGCTAAAGAGCAGTATAAATGTATTGCTTTTTTCGTCTCCTTCTCTTGATTCACCTTCTCCGCTTTGTATATGAATGAATACTTTGTTTTTTTTCTAACTTACTTTAATTCATTTAGTCGGTAGTTAGTAACCTCCTTTATTTGTCAGTCTATTGTTTATCTTTTAAACCACAATTATTTTTTTTGTTCCCGGCTTCATAGAAGCATAGAAGAAGCAAAACCGTCACATAGAGAAGGAAGCTCATCCCCACGGACTGACTGAGGTCAAATCAACACCTCGCGAGCACATTTTGTGTTTTTCTTTTCCTTTACAATTGCGCGTTTCACGCAATTGCTGCTTCATGCTTTCACCCACCCACATACATTTATACACATTCATATAGTTTGAGTTGACACCACCACTTCACGTAGCTGCCGAGAGATGCTCGGTGAAGTTCGCCGAACGACGGAGGAGCTCGTGCATTCCATTCTCACACTTCAATGCGATCTCCAGCGACAATTCCAAGTGACAAAAGAGGCTCCTTCACCCGCGTCCCCGAATACACAGCAGGAAGTGAAAAGTCCTCCATCCCCTAACATGCCGATGGTGTGGCCTGCCCGCCACACACCTCAGCCTTCGGCCACTGCGCCAACTCGTTCCCCGTCAATGGTGGGGAGTCGGCGTACCCAAGGGAGCGGCACCCATCGAGACGCGGCTGCCCCTCCGCCTCCTCCTCTCAGTGCTTCGGAGACCTCTGCTGTGCCGAGCAAAGGAGTTTCCGTTCACAGCGGTAAGAAGGAGTCTGGCATTTCTCCACCACCTCCGCCGCAGGCACCGTGGCAGCAACAGTCGTGCTTGCCGGCCACTTCCCCACAATGGCCACTCCTTCGACAAGAGGCAGCGACGGTGAAGGTGCTACCGGACGAACTGCAGGCTGCAGTGGATGCCCTAATGGAGTTGGCGTGCTACTGGCACGGTGCACTGGAGTGGTTGGAGTGGTTTCTGACGATGGAAGTGCCGCTACTGCCCCCTACTCGTGCCGTGTGCCCGACAAACACCGCGTTAGACACCATGGGGTACTTCCCCAGGCCCCCTCCATCGACGCTGACGCAGCTGAGCTACCGTCACGTTCTCGGAATGGTCAAGGCGATGGAAGAGATCACTCCGATGGACTCCAGCCAAGCGGCGGTGGATGGCATCATTACCATAGAGTCTGCGAACTCGGTGTACAGCGCAGACGCCACGCGCCCATTTGACCCTCACTTAACCTTGGGCGGTGCCTGCCAAGAAGGAGTTCGAGCCACCACATCCGCTGGGGGCGGTGATAGCAGGGCTGCCAACACAGCAGTGGGCAAACATCCACCACCTCAACAGAAGCGCCAAATGACTGATCAGGAGAAGAGCCAGGCGGAGGTGGAACGCTCCGCGAAGGCCTACAGCGATGCGGTCCGAGAGATCTGTGCCCTCGTGGAGGTGTGGAAGGCTGCAGCACGAGGTACGTTCCTGTGGCCTATGGAGCCCACCAATCCAGTGTTGTTTCCCAGAGCGAAGCTCTTCGAACGCTGCTCAGGTCTCCTCAACAAGCCGAAGCACGATCACCCTGTCGCTCGCGCCTTGCAGCGACACCTGCGTACGGTGATGCTCTGGGTGGAGGTGGAGGTCTGCAACTCTCCGCAAGACGGAGGAGACTTAGGCTGGGGCCGTGTCGTGCCACACGCTAGTATTCCGACTTTGCTCACTGCCTCTCTTCTTCCGAACCAGACCCTTCATCCAACTTCCATGTCTAGTGATGCTACTGGCCGAGCGCTGCAATTGAGTGCCCCGACCCCGGCTCCCGAGAGTCTGGGCAGTGCTGGTGGTAGTGCGCCACTCCTACTACCCGCGGCATCGTGTACAGCCTCACCGTTTCACTCACAGCTTCCTGGTGCACATCCTAGACTCGTCGGGCTCCTCTCGGAGGTTCAACGCCGCTTTTTTGATTTGTTGAGGGAAGGGTCCGAGTCCATGGGGTACACATCTCGCGTGATGGTGATGGTGCAGCTGGTCTACCGCGCGATGATGGCGTACCACACGGCGCTGTACTTGGGAGTTCGTTTACCACTGAACCCTGCGTCAGCGGCAGGAAGAGAGGTAAGTACTGCGAGTGGTTCAGGGGGCCCAGGCATGGGTCGTAGCAGCAACTCGGGAAGAGTGAGGAAGACGTTGCCCACCGTGCCGAAGCCACTGGCTTTGTCCTCTACCGAAACCAAATCGGCCGCCGAGCCAGGGGACCCGACGAACCGCAAGGATTTGAATAGGAGCAAGGGGGAGATTTCCATGGGTAGTGCGGAGGAAGCTGAGACCCCATCTTCGACCAGGACGCAGGTATATGCTCTTCGAGCAGTGGTCTTGGCGAAGCGAGCAATTGAGTTTTCCAAGCAAGTGAATCGAAGCTTAAACTCCTTCGAGATGCGCCAGGACGGCTACAAAAGCCAAACAATGAAAAAGAACAAGACGGAGATCAAGAAGAGCCCGCCGGCCTTTACTTCTACCAAGCAGATGATTCAAGGGGCTTCGGTGGGAGAGAACGTCATTACGGAGGGCAGAGAGCGCGACATGATGCGCCTCCTGCGTCACCTTGCCGAAATGTTTCTCTGGCTGGAGGGCTACGCTGGCGTGGACCCTCCTCCCCCGCCTCAGCGCGCAGGTCAGAAGGTGGCGTATCTGAGCACCACAGAGGAAAGGAGCAAGGTGGAGGGCCCGCCTTCCGTGGTGAGCGGCGGGGACAGTGTGAGCACCAGCAACAGCAGCTTTGCAATGGTCGGAAGTCTCTCATCTACTGGTCGGCAGGGAACTGCACTAGGCAGTAGTGGTGCTCTTCCACCTGCCCCGGTATCCTGTCCGCCAGAAGTCATCGTGGTGACGCCGGGCGTGCGACAGTTCCTTGCCCGGCAACACAGCACTCTGCTGGCATACGTGAGAGAAATGAACGAGAAACCTGGCCCTGGCATGTCGTGCGGGATGACGAATTTAATTCTGCTATGTGCTAATGCCCTGCGCGGGTTTGCAATGTTGGTTAACCCTGCCGATCCAGATGTGGGTATCAAAGGCGAAGGGGTGGGCAGCTGGACGGGCGAGACGTTTCGGCGCTCGAATAGCCTCGATCCAGATGGAAGTGCGCTGCTGGGAGACTTTCCGAGTGTATCGCACTCTTCCTTCGGTGTTTCATCCCGCAGCAGGACGCTGGTGCCCCTGTCCAACAACGAGGTGAAGAATTACAAGACTCCCACTTACAAGGCCCTTCAGGCTCGAAAGCTGAGGCAGCAGCTCGAGTTTCAGAAGATGCAGCAAGAGCTGAATAAAGCCGCTGGAGGAGCAAGTTCGGCACCAAATGAAGCGCCTCCACCGCCTCCTGCCACAGCGGATAAACGCTTCCTGCACGACAACGGTCCATACAGCGTCACAGGTAGCTTTGGCGCGCATTGGGTGCCCCAGGACGGCCCCCCGCCTCAGGCACCGCTCATTTTTTCCCCTGCTCCTCTGTTTCACCTTCTCTCGATTGTGCATCGCAGTGTGCTGCTTGGCTATCCGCTGCTGCGCCGGCTCAGTTGCGCCGTGTATTTGAGCGGTGTCACCTATCAACGCACCATGTACGCGGTGCGCACGAGCAGCGGGCGACCCGTGGGGCCGAAGAAGGTTCAGTGCACCGCCGTTTCGAGTAGTGGTGAAACGGTGGAGAGCTCGCGCTCTGTGCTCGCTAAGATGGGCTTCCCAGAATCGTTTCTTTCCTTAGAACAGGCGCTCGAAATCGTTCACCGCTTCGGGGAGGCCATCGAGGTCCTCAAACCGCTGCTATTGCCACACGCGAAGGCGCTAGAAGGGCTATCCGAACTCTTTACTTGGGTCGCGGCCCCCGATCCGCCACAGCAACACGATCTTCTGCAGCCGTATTACCCTCCCAAGCAGCACTTGATGATGGCCTCTTCGCTGGCTGGGGTTCGGCATCACGTGTTTACTGTGCGTGGCTTGTGCACGAGCGTGACCGTTAGTTGCCTCTCGGACCAGCTCAACGAGGATGGCCAGCGACGTGTGTTCGGTGACTGGGACTCGCAGCGCCGACTGCGTTGGGCTGCACAGCACTTAGGGTGGGCCGCCAGTGTGGAGGATGGCGCACAGTTCCTTGTTCGGTCGGAGCAGCCAACGCTCACCGCCATGGCACCATGGACGCACACAGGGAGTAGTCCCACACTCGACTTGGTGCCGTGGGGGGCTTGGTACTTGCCGTCCGCTCCGAATGTACGGCCCGTCGTTCCGGAAGGCAGCGGGGGGACTGTGATACCGTCTGCACCACTCGACAGGAACAGTTTTAGTGGGAGCAGCTTGTTTGGCACTCAAGTCCCGAAGGAAGCTCCAATGGGACCTGTCCATCTGAGTATTCCTCCACCTCCCTCGTTACGTTCGCCTCCGGCTGTCGCCACGGCACCATCTAGTGCCGAGTCAAGACCGACAACGTCCACCACTCCTCCGCAGTCTGCTAGTGACGCCAATGGGAGGGGCAGCCGTCTCACAGCGTCGGGTCCTCAACACAGCCCCCCTTCCTCCCCAGCAGAACCACAGCCCCTATCGTCACCGTTCCCTCCTACTAGACGAGGTTCGCCCAACCCACCGCTGTCCAACTTGGCGTACACCTCACCGTTTGCCGCAGTGACGACACCTGTGAAGCCGTACACTTTCGAAGAACGGGACCCCGCTCCGATATGGGTACCTCCCTAGGCCCCAAAGAACAGCAGCTTTCCTCTATTGTGTGTGATCCTTAGAGAGTAGCACGGGCGAGAACTAGATAGACATCCTTTACACTAGCACGGTGCTTCCTGTACAGCCCTTCCTTGCAACTTCATTCGCACACGGAGAATTGACCTCTCTCTCTCTTTCTCTTTTGTTCTGAGAGTGAAGGCACCGGTGTGTGATGAGCTGCCCATCATAGACCAAAAATGTTCAATGCTTCACCTTCGGCATCTGCGAGTACCAATTAGGTCTCTTTGCTTTCCGCTACGAATATCATTCAACTCCCCCCCCCTCCCTTATTGCTCTTTTTTTTTTTGAATGAAAAGAAACAAGTTAATCATAAAACTCACTTTCTAGGGACAGAAAAGCGAAGGTGCTCTTTCTTCGTTCTAAAGGCTAACAACCCGAACGCCCGCCCAATCGGAGCGCCTAACCTTCAGCAATCGCTACTATTTCAAGAGCGAGAAAGGCGATTTATTGGTATGGGCTGTTAGGTCATTACAGGCTTATTTTTAATTCACCGTAGATGCTAGATCTTTTATTAATAGTTTCTTTTCTCATTTTTCTCTATTCACTTCTCTTTTGATATCGTGCCTTGATTCATTGAAGACCTGGGAAGCAGTCGTCGATTCTCGCTTCGCATGTCCGCTAGTTCCACTGTTGCTGGGAATGATAGACTGTGCATTCGTGTAGATGAGGATCTGCACGCTGCCTTTCTGACTAAGCTCTTGCAGGTGGCCCCGCCGGCTGCAGTGTCGCTGCAGAGCCGTAGAACGGGGTCCTCCTCGCCACCACCTCCACCACTCACTGCTCCACTCTCAGCTGAGAGAACCGTTTCTCAGTTCCATGCGCCAGAGCCGGAGGGGGACTGCCTCCCTACTTCGAGCCCGTGGATCAGCTGCGATTCGGATGCCCCAGCGCTGCAGGGGGAGACGGTGGAGGACGAGCTGGATCAGCTCTTCGCCGCCTCCCAACAGTGCTCCTTGTTAGAATCGATTCAAACTTCTATGACTGCACCAGGAGGAGGGGCCAAGCGGCGCCGATCTGTGTCTCTGCGCAGCAGCCGAGCAGGGATACGGACGGAAGATGAGGACGGTAGAAAGCGAATTACCTTCTCTCAGACACCAGCAGCGGTGAGACGGGGAAGGAGAGAGGGACAACAGGATTGTGTTCCAGCAGCTCGCACCCCACTTATTGAAAATTCCACCGCATTGACAAAAAAGGGTCGCAGTCGAACTCGGTGCCATTCTTTACCATGGGAGGTGGAGCACACGATTAATAGTGCCTCTCAGACCATCTTGCTGTACTTTTGCACCAAGTCCTCCAGCGACAACAACGGAGAGGTGCAGCACCCTCAGCTTTATGTGTTCTGGACTCCGGACCAACTTCGAGCATTGCTCCCTCGCTCCTCGGCATCACAACTGCCTTGGAACCCTCTGTCGACTCGCTCCGCCAGCTGTGCTAAAACGGATGCCTACGAAGCCGCTCTCTTTGCTGGCCCGCCTTCACTTGTGGTGAGTTACATGGACGCTGTCGTGACTGCCGCGGCCGCACAATTCGCTCTCGATTTTGAAAAATCGTCTGCTCCTCTTCCGCCCATGACGGTACATGTGTGTGTCGCACCTGGTGTACTCTCGACGGAGGCGTCCACGATGGCCACGACGAATGCAACGGTGCGTGAGACTTCCCTTTTGAGCAGCACACTGACAGCCTGGGCCACGCATCGCCGTTTGCTTGCACCGCAGAATACCGAAGCCACACTCCCGGCGGTGCGTCTCGGAACTGTGGCTTCCGCTCCGAATCGAATAGCAGCGGCGAAGGTGGTGTGCGGTCTGGCAGCCACGATGGCAAAGAGACAACAAGAAGCGTACCGATGCCACCCGAAGGACCTCAGTGTTGCTGCTCCTCCGCGTCGTACCGCGACACCAGCATGCGCGGAGGAGGACCACTGGCTACGCCGTACCTTTGAGGATGTGCGGCCGCTCACGGTAAGGCAGAAGGCTGCGGTCTCGGACTTTCACGCTCTCTACGCCTCTATGTTGTCAGAGATCACCTCGTTCTCGCACCGACGTGTGGCGGGCGTCATGGCTGCGTATCCCTCGCTGTGCCAGCTGCTGAGGGATCTTCATCAAGCGCAGGCTGCCGGAAATGGAGCAGATGGCCGCGACGACCTGCAGCGACCCTTCGCCGCAGTACGGGAGTACGGCAATGCTGCGGAAGAGGGAGCGAGCAGTACTCGCGTTCAAACCATTTGGCGAACGGAGCTGATGGAGGCGCTGCGAACGCCGTATCAGCCTCTTTCAGCTGATCCCCTCGGCCAAGACTCTTCGACCGAGGACTCTCTGGCTTCGTCTCAATGACTATTTTTTTGGACCCTTTTTGCTCTGTGAATACAGCAGAACATCCAAACAAGTTAACCGAAACAGAAGTCTCGTTTCTTTCGAGTGTTTGCACGGAATAGCGATCGCTAAGAAGCTGTGATGTTGTTCCTTGCCAGATGCCTGCTTCACCTTTTTATTATGGTTATATCTCTTTAGTGTAGAATACATGTATCACAGCTCCTCAGCGGTTTAGGAGTGTCATCATCATTGCAACCTGAGGAGCCCTATTTTTAATCTTTCATAGTTGTGCTCCTTGCTAGCGTTTTACGGGTGGTGTCGCTGTCTTTTATTATTATTATATTTTTTTTTTCTCTAGTTATTGACCAAAGAGTGGTCTCTCTCTCTCTCTTCTTATTCACCGAGTGCGGAGGAATGAAGGGTTGGGCAGATGTCCTCCAGAATACGATCGGGTTAAAGCCGAAAGCGTGGGAAAAGAATTTCCCCAACGCCACAGTAGCGGTTCGCTATCTGTACCGCTGTGGCCACACTGCCGTGTGTCATCTTCCTCTGGATGCGTGGGCCATGGCACTCGGCCTTCTGCTCCTCTTTTACAGCCGGTACTTCCTCACTACCATTATGGTGATTGATACGCTGCGTATTTTATATTGGAAGGATATTCAGACCTGGGTGAGCCAATCAAGAGGGGGTGACACGACCCGCCAGCTTCCTTCTCCTTGGATGGGCGAGACCGATGAAGGTATTCGACCCCCATCTCCCCGGCTCTCCTCCTCTGCTCGCCGAAGCACCAGTGCCGAGCCGCCTAAGCAACAAGATCCCATGTGGACTCAGGCTCTACGCGGAGACTTCTCTGGTCTGGGGATTTCCAGTGCCACCCCAGGGGGTCCAGGGGGTCATCTTCTTCGCGCCGGACTAGCTGTCCCTTCCCTCACACCACCGAGAGCTGGGACCACTTATCAAAATCCCACAATTCATAGCTCGACGACAGACGAAATCATCTCTTCGTCTCATCGAAGTCGTAGTCGTCATCACCACCGTCACCATCACCGTCGCCACAACGAAAGTTTGGAGACTGCTGTGGCCTCCCTGCTTCTGAATGCGGGAGACCGGATTGGAGCATCGGGTCCACATGACGACGGACCACCGCAGCTGCAGCGACAGCGGGGACTGCTGACGAGTGCCACCTTGATAGCCTCCATGGCCGTGGGGTCGACCATGCGATGGCGTGTCGGGCAGTGTGTGAGCGTCGCGTACGAGATCACGGACTTTTTGAATGAAATTGCACCCGTTCGTACGGCTTTTCCACACGTATTTGAAGGGGTCGTGGAGGACTCGGTGGCGGCTTGGGTGATGGATCGACTCTACTTTATCGTGTCGTTTCTCTTCAGCGCTCTGCTACTGACGTATGTGTGCCTCGCTTACACTGAAATGCGTGGGGCGAAGCTGGTGGTGTACGCCGTACTGCACCTACTGGCGCGGCATGACTTCCTTCCCAAGAGTATGCTACAGCTGTGCTCCTCCGAGGCGGAGAGGTGGGAGAAACGTGATATCTCCCGTCCGTCCTTCCACGCCGCTCCGACAGGGGTACAGTTGAAGCCCGCTGTGTATCAGTCGCTGGGGGTCCAAATTCAGATTGCTCTGCTCGCGCTCCTCGGCTTTTTGTATCAAGTGACGCACTTCTCGGACGGGGTGCCCTGGCTCATGATACCGCTGCTGATCCCCGTTCGTCTGCTGGACCAGATCATTGGAGTATTTACGTAGGCATCCACAAGGCAAGAAAGTGTAGAGTGCTGCTCTCTGGGAGGATGCGCTATTTTTTTTATTTTTTTTTTGTGAAGCTCTTTACACAGAGTTGGTGGCGTTGTGAGGGTTGCCAAGGTATTGAAGTACCATGAAAAAAAAAAAGTAGTTAAAGTTTTATTTCGTTGTGTATCTTTTAGTACGCCATCGAACGCACTTTCGTGTCACCTATCCTATCAATTGAACTTGTTGTTTTTCATTTTAATATATATGTGGTGTTGTTCTGTCCAAATTTGAAAGAAATAACAACAACAACAATCAGTGTTGTGCGCCACACTTCCTTCTCGGTCCGGTGTAATTTACCCCTCCTCTTATCCAAATGAGCGCAACCGTTCCTTTTCTGGCCCTCTTTGACGAGTACATGTCCCTCGGCCAGAACCGACTGACCAGTGTGACTAAACTAGGTGGCTCCGCTACCCTCTTTCCAAGGCTCGAGGAGGAGCTCTTAACAGAAGAGCAGCGACACCAATTGGCCTCCTGGCAACGTTGCGGTGTTTGTGGAGAGAAGCTCTTCCTCTTGGCTCAGGCCTACGCCCCCGCTCCACCATGCGCCGTCCAGCCCCCTTCCTGTCAGAACAGCGGCCCCCTCACCCCCTCCCCCCATCACCGCATGCTGTACGTGTGGTGCTGCAACTCCAGTGGGTGTGCTCAGCAGCCCCGCGACAGTTGGCGAGGCTGCAGTATTCAAGTCGACCGTGAGGACCTCGAGGCGTTCGGCGAGGACGTCGCGGCAGAGGCGGAGGAGGACGAGGAGGCGGCGTACCAAGAAGAGCCGCTTCCCGCCGCTCGCTTACCCTCCCACACCTTCCCACCCTGCCATGTGCACGTCGTTCCGGAGCCCACAGGGAGTCCTGCGGGTCCCAACCCTAGCAGCGTCGCTACGACGATGGACCCTGAGGCGATCCAGAAGCTGCTAGCGAAGGCCAAAGGCGGGAGCACAGAGGATGTCGACACGGTGGAGGATTTACGGGATTTGGATGCGCAGGTTAATCTCAAGAACTCTGCGGTGGATTACCACTTTGAGGCCTTCCGCACCCGTGTGGCGAGGGAGCCGACACAGGTGTTACGCTACTACCCTGCCGCTGCGAGCGTGTCTCACCATTCGGAAGAGACCAATATGCTTCCCTTGTTTATGAACCCAGAGAAGGTGCTGCCGCAGTTCATCTCCCCACCGGAGGACTGTGCGGGTGAGAGAAGCGGTGAAGTGGAGGAGGGAGAAGTCTCTCTAGCCGAGGAAGTCGAGGCCGAGGCGTTGCTCCAGCTGCGTCACCGTGAGCTGAAGCAG
The DNA here is from genome assembly GCA_030849815.1 of Vickermania spadyakhi. NCBI lineage: Eukaryota > Euglenozoa > Kinetoplastea > Trypanosomatida > Trypanosomatidae > Vickermania > Vickermania spadyakhi. The sequence continues at coordinate 54,931 of JASAOA010001874.1, forward strand.
CGCTGCAGGCACTGCGGGGGTCCCCTTCGGGCGGAGCTGCAAGTGATGCCCACTGCTTTGTACTACCTGCGACCTGCACAGTATTTGCCCTCCAAGACGCGCCAAAAGGTGGTTCAGGAGTCGAAGGGGAAAGGGGCGATGGATGTCAAGAAGAGTGCAGAGGAGCGGAGTGTGGACTTTGCGACGGCGACGGTGTACACCTGTGCGAACTGGTGCCTAGCGAAGGAGCCGGGCGTAGTGATGGAGGAGGTCTTTTTGCTACTGGAGTCCGCGCCAAGTTTGGAGGAGGAGAAGCAACGCCAGGGCGGAGACGATGACAAGTCTATTCAGAGGCCCAAGAAGGATTTACGAGATTGGATGACTTCGAAAGATACGTAGAGAAGAACACAAGAAGGGGCCAAATGCCACATGCGACACTGCTGTTTCGCTTGTATTTTTTTTTCTGTTGTGCTTAAATATTTTGAATAATGGATCGATTAACATTTTATTTTGTACTATTCACACTTATTCTATAGTATAAACAAACAAGGAAAAAAAAGAGAAGAAAACAACAAAAAAAGAAGAACTGGCTTACAGCAGATTTCATATTCTCGTCAGTGCTGCATAGCTCGATGCCTTCCTATTTGCAGTTTTTGTGACTATTAATAATGTAATTTAGACTTCTAATGGTGTTTTCTTTTCTCTTTCAATTTTCTATTGCCTTTTCATTTTTCTTAATATGTGTAGCGGTTCTACCTTCAACTGCCTCTCGATTTCGCATTTTGTGCGAACATTTTTTCATCGTCTGAATAAATCTATAGGGAGTCACAACGTCGAAAAAAACAAAATAAATAGTTTTTTTTGCATAAAAAAACAACAGCAAAAGCAAAGACACGAGTTTGTGAGACTATAGAATCAACATTAGAATAAAGGAACTCTTTCAAATTCAATAGAAGGATTGCTAACTTTTTTTCTTTTTCTGCCGATACGCAAACGAGAACAACGATTGGGACAGAATGGAGTCCTCATTCTCTTCTAGTAAGGTGGCCGTGACCAGCCAGCACGTGAGAGAGGCGGACACGCTGGACGGCGCCGTCTCCGTTCCACAGGTGCTCAGCGGTGTGAAAGAGGCGACAATACGCCAAGAAGTAGAAGAGGGCGGTGAGAGTTGTTGCTCACTGCACTCTGTGGCAGGGGACCACGAGACGCCCCCCTCGCAGCACCGTGCGGTGGAGACGTATGGCCTGCAGGTGGACAGTTTTAACCCCAATGACTACCGTGTTCATGGGGAAAACAGCCAGAGCATGAGCTCAGCGGAGCTGGAGGTGTTCGTGGCTAATGGGGACCGTGTGGAGAGGGAGCATGCCGCGACGATAGAGCTTGAACTAAGCAGCAGCTCTCATTTCAAGGAAGCGGAGCGCTATTGTGTTTCGGAAGACACGATCCGTCAGCCCCTCACAGAGGAATCCAGCGCGGCTCACGAGGTGCACGTCGCTGCCTGCCCGGAGAATGAGCTGGTCCTCACGAGCGCCACCCGCTCGTTGGCGGATGCCATACCGCTGGCGATGCGTTCCCCTTTTATCCCGGATGAGGGAGAGGCAGAAACAGCTCAGCGGGTTGTGCCTCAGAAGTTGGAAGAACACTCGCTCATGGTGGATGAGGAAGAGCCGCAGCCAACAATCCAGCAGTCCGTCATGCAAGGAAGCTTGCACACCATCACCGTCCAAACCAAGAGCTCAGAGAAGGTGTTTTCCGAGAGTCAAACCCGTTCTAGCGAGGTGGCGGAGGAGGAGGACGTTGCGATCGGTCGGCCGACGAACTTTACCGCGCTGTCGAACTCCAGTTCACCTTTGCCTGAAGGCAAGCGACCCAACTCTTCCTCGTCGGAAGAGTCCCCACTGCTTTCGGCTCGAACGCAGACCGCCATTCCGATTGCTGGGCCGAACACCGCAGCCGCAGCCTCTCCGCGAATTCAATCGCCGTCCCAACATCTCGGTGATGCTATCCGAATCAGTAAGTCGATGTCGAACCACACGGTTGGGGCCACGTCGTCCATCCATCCGAGTCTCTACTCCGCCTCCTCACTGCACAACAGCCTCAGCGACGCCGAGAAGGATTGCGCGTTACAGATCTACTTGGACGTTGAGGGCATTCGTCAGGATAATATCGCAGACGTGCTATCGCAGTACTTTCATATACCGACTCCGCTCCCACTGGATGTGAACGCGTACTTCCCAGCTGATGCTCTCAACAGGAGTGAAGGGCCTAGCAATTTGCCATTCAATTTTCCCGACGGGTCCCAGGAGGCTGAAGAGGTGGCGGCTTCTCCCTCCCTCTCCTCTGCGTCACTGGGGAAGCCCCCACGCCCCAAGACCGAGCTGGGTGGAAGCCCTCCAGCTGTGACGGCGGGCGGCACGCTCATGGAGCCCATTGCGTGGCTCGACTTGCTCTCGGACTTGGGAGCAGCCGTACAGTGGCAGTTCGCCGCAGCGGTCTCCTCGCCGCCGCCGGCACTCCACGTAAATGGTGCGCTGCCCACGTTGATGGCGGAAGGGGGTGCGCCGCCGGTGTCGGTAGACCAGGAGACGGCCCGGAACAGCGATGCGGCGCAGCAGCCACAACGGCACAGCAGTCGCACAGCCTCGTCCTCCTCAACCTTCTCGTGGGGCGAGGCGATCAACGCCGCTGCCGCCGCCGCCTCAGCGAACCAACTGCAACAAGGAGGCGATCTGCTTGGGAGAGCGAGCGGGGCAGCGGTGCAGAACTCCGCGTCCCCACAGCGCCAGAGGGAAGGCTTCTCTAGTCCAGCAATAGTGGACTCCTCATCGGTACTTCGGCAGCAGACGGTTCAGCCGCAGGACGGCTCCGTGGCTCTGACGACACCGCAGCCACAGCCGGGGTCCCCCGTGCGGCGCTCAGATTCCACGGCGTCGATCCTGTCGAACCCCCTCAATTATTACGAGGTCCTCCGTGACGAGGGCAGCAGCAGTGCGCATTCGCTGCGTGTCGGTGGTCACGGCTCTGGCAGCCCAGCAGGGAGCGGTGTGGCGGTAGTGCGGGTGTACAGCATGCCCGAGTACTTTCCTCCCGCCTCCTTAGGTGACAGCTCCAGCGAATCGAAGGACCACCACGATGTAGAGCGCACTGCAGTGAAACGACCCTCCTTCGCTGATCTCGTGTGCCGCAAGTCGGGACACTTTGAAGAGCACGTCGCCGCTGCCGCTGCTGGGGCGGCTGCTGTCACCGGAAGGGAAAACGGTGTGGAGGGAAAGCACAAGGAGAGGGACGCGTCTGCTGCACATCCGTCTATCCGTCCCTCGACCTCGGAGGATGTGGCGAGAGCGCTGCTGACGACCTTGTTTGTACAACTCGGTGCAGCGGAGCATCGTCGCGCCATTCGCCCGGATGAGCTCAATGCCACCGCTGGAGGCGCGGGTTCTGCAATACAGCGCCGAAGTACCAGTCGAGAAAGCACTACCTTCTCCCATCGCCGTAGTGTAGAGAGCAGTGCCAGTAATGCCTCTGCTTTGCAAAGCAACACGCTGTTGGGGCTCACTGTGAAGGATTTTGAGTCTGCACTGCAGCACTTGGCAAACGATCGCAGCTCCTCCGCCCTAACTTTGAACGGTTCGCCATCCTCCCCCACGTCGCCGCACTACAACGGCATCTCTCCCACGAACACAGCGGTGCCGTTTCGCCAGCCTCAAACCCCTCTGCCACCAAAGCCCTTCACATCTGCAGTGGCAAAGCTCATCCACAGCGTCGGCAGCACCTCCAATGCCTTCTCTCACCCCAAAGTAAGCGGTAAAGCAGACTCTTCAGATGAGCGAGGGAGCCCGCACACCAGTTCCGGTCGGCCCACCAGCATGGCGGTTCCGGAGGGCACCGAAGAGCCCATGTGCCCCCCCACCATGCCGTACATTCAACCGAAGGGAAGCGTTGCGTTGGCGGCTCTCACCGCAGAGAGAGACGCTAACGCGGAAGGAGAGCCGTACATGGACTGGTATCAATTCCGCACGGTAGTCATGGATGAGCTCGATGCCGTACACGGGTGTGTCACGAAGATGTTGGAGTCCCAGTCCTTGACGCGCGGGATCGGAAACACTGGGTCGAAGGCGCTTCGTCGGGACAGCGCATGGCTGCAGGTGCCTCCCCGACCTCCTGTGCTGTGCCTCACTCTTGCAGGTATTGCGCCGACGGACATGACACACTTCGCTGGGGCTGAAATGACGCAGTACCTCCGCTCTGTAGAGGTGATCAAGCGCTGTGTCCGCATGCTGCTGAAGGAGTTGGCGGAACGACAAGAAGAAAGGAAAAGGTTGAAGGAGGAGCAGGCGAAGTCTGTGTCCCCCGCAGAGCGGAAGAGGCGCCAGGCACTACGGTACGGGAACCAATACGCGAATGTGAAGCCACGGTACATGCAACCGCCGAAGCTTAACGATATCGCTCTCTCTATCATCGCGAGGGCGAAGGCAAGGCGCTTGCTGGATGAACTTCACCGCCGTACCGTTCCAGTAAATCGAAAGGAAATCTATCTGCGCGCTGCCATCGATGCGAAGCCGTTGAAGCCATCGGAGATGGGGGAGTGCCTGGACGAAGTGCTGCGCCACTTAAACCGCCCCTCGCCCTCCTTCCAAGCCGACCAAGGAGGTGGAGTTGCAGCGCGCAGCATCAGCGCTGCGAGCGAGGCGGACCCTGATGCGTTGGACACCCATACCTTCCTTCAGCTTCTGGAGAGAGATAAACCCAGTCCGGTGCCCCGAACGATTTCTTTGGTGCGAGCCCGCAATGCGAAGAGACAAAAGGAGGCGACCACGCGATTGAGTACGCCGATGTGCAACCCGCGCTGGTACACCACCATGGAGAAGAGGTGGGAGGAGTCGCGTCGCCGCCGTGAAGTGCGCCACTGCAGCACGGCCAGGGAGGACGCGCAAAGAGACGACGACTACATGATCCAGTCGGCAGATCGACACCGGGGTGAACAGTCCGGCTTCTCCTCACAGCAGCGAAACGATCACCGCCGCCAGCGTCAGGAACACGTAAACGGCTCTACTTCTCAAAAGCGTACGGTCAGCCGAGACCCTGTGAGCTACAGGAGTGGGAGTGCGACGCCGCTGAAGAACTCCAGGATGCAGGGCAGCACGGCCACGGTGACTCGAGGCTGCTCTTCAACCACTCCGGTGGTTGAACAAACATTTAACCACGAGACCGCTGCCTCACCCAATGCGGTGAAGGACGCCGCGGCTTCACGGCTCGTACGGCCCGCCTCTTCTTCCTTTCATTCGAACTTCTCGATTCCTGCCACGCCCATTGCTCCGACGCAACGCACCGGTAAGAGACCGCCTTCTCAGAAACAGCCCGCTTCTGGCCGACGACGCGAGAAGACCTCTTCAAGTGCAGGAAGGGATCGCGATGTGCCTGTTCGTCAGATACCCCGGAGCAGCTCACCGTACCATCGACTGCACCACCACCTTCGTGTGCGGCGCCGTAAGGATTCTGAGAACTCTTCGCAGATGTCCTTTTCCACCACCTCCTTTTCATCGCGTGAAGGCTCTCGCTCGTCCTCACGAAAGAACTCTCGCCCACCGTCTGGGGAACCACCCGCGGCGCACGAAGGCAGCCGCCAGAGACCACAACGCAAGCGCTCCGCAGACGAAAGGCTCCTACATTCGGTAGCCTCCGCTTCGCAGCGCAGCCTCCCTCCTCGAGCCCCGGTAGCTGGGGGAGAAGGGGGGAAAGGCACCACAGAGTGCCGAGACGCTTCTGTCCACACCCCCAATCGTACGCCACACCTTCACGGTGGCACTCCTTCAACAGGGTTGTCCACGCCGACAAGGAAGGTAGCGAAATCGCAATCGGACTCCTCGCAGCTCTTCGGACGCGCCGCTGCGACTCCGATAGGTCGCGCCGGCTCCGCTCGGACCAACAGTAGCGTACCGCAGTCCGCTTCGGTGACTTCAGCGCTGTTTCACTTGACACCGACGCAGCAGTCGGAGCGAGAGCGGCAGCGACGCCGAACACCATTGTCTTCAGCCTTGCCGCCTACGGCACCACACTTGTCGAAGGGTACGTCACCGTACGCGACGGCGAGCACTACGTTGTGGCGCACCAACAGCCGCCGACCCACCCCTTCTAATCGTAGCAGGCAAGGGGCGAGCACTGGGACGTGGGACCAGCACGGGTCTGAGCCCACGCAGGGCTCCTCCGTCCGAATGGAGATGCTGCTCGAAGAGGACGAGGAGCTGATGAATGACCTGGGCGGCGCCGGCCATCGATTGCCTTTTCGCATGTACCAAACCATCGATGACTTGGCGGCAGTGGAAGCACGCCACCAGGCACGCGCTCAGTCGAAGGGCCACCACTACGATGCACTGAAAGAGCATCACCTTATCCTGCGGAAAGTACTGGAGGAAAGCGCGGATACACTCTTGTCCCGCTCGATTGATAAGAAGCGGGTCGGCGAGGTGAACTCAGAGGAGCACCGATGGGAAAAGCTACAGCCGTACAGAGAGAAGTCGGTGAAGAAGACGATGGGCTCTGGGGGGCGTTCCTCACCCACTCGCCCGTCGAGGTCGAAGAAGGAGAAGAAGATGGCCACCAGCTCCTCCGGTCATCCGCACCGCCACTCACCGGGACCAAGGCGCGACCCGTGCAGTTTGCGCGGAACGCCTTCCCGCCAACGGGGTCTTCACCGAGACCCGCGGCAGCACGCTGAGCATCACCAGCACAAGAGGGAGCTCAACGATGAGGAACGAAGAGGCGGGAGCCGTGCAGAGGACGACGAGCACTACCGCCCGTATTCCAAAGACCCGCATGTGCGGCGGCCCCGTCGGCAGCTCCACCCGCCTCCACCCCAGTCGTCTTCGTCGTCGACCTCTTCCATCACGCATTTGGAGTTGGAGGCGGAGGAGAAGGAGGAGGAACCACCAAATGACAGCAGCGGCACTACTCTGCAACAGAAGAAGCCCGAGGCGTTTTACATTTCAGAGAACGACTCGGAGGAGGAGGACCCGTCAGATGCGCTAGTCGAGAGGGGGGTCGGCAGCGGTACACGGTCGTCGCATCGGACCACTACTCACTCGGAGGACGGCGGTGAACCAGAGAACCCCATCTTTGCCAAGTTTCATCACACCCCACCGTCTTCGGCCAGAGGTGAGCCGAAGACGGCACCGCCTCCTCTCGAGCAGTCATCGAAGGCGCGTCAGAGTCAACGAAAGACGACCCGACGAAGCGAAACGAAAGAAGAGAAGCCTTGCCGCCACACCACTAAACGGACGAACGGCTCAGTAGACGAGGCGCTCAGCCGCCTCTCTGCGGACTCGAGCGATCGTGTGATTGTCCAGACCCCTCGTGCCGATGGGCTGTCGCAGGGCATTAACGAGGCGGCAGCGGGGGTGGAGCCGGTTCTACGGTCTCCAGCCCCCGCCGTGAAGCGAAGAAGCACCAATGGCGGGAGTGAGGGAAGCATGCACTCCAATGAGACGACTTCTAGTGCCGAATTCCCTGGCCATGCCCTTCGAGAGACCGCCACACCGGATATTCCGACCGCACAGCCGATAATGAGCCCCGATAAGCCACCACCACACCCGTCACGGAAGTGTTCGACCAGCACCATTGGATCCCAGGGCTCTTTCTCCTCCAGCGGTCCCTCCCGACGAGTGAATTACAACGGCCGAACACCGAAGCTGTGCCGACCGGGCTCCGCCTCCCCGTACGGCACTCCCTCTGAGATACAGTACAACTCCAGTGGTACCACCACCACGATGCCCTCTGGTGGCAGTCCTCGGCGTGGCCGTCTTCAACTGGGGGGCCACTGAGGTGAGGCAACCTGTGACCTTCCTCCGCGAAGCCCTTCGTTTCATCTTCCAGCTCTTCACTAAAACCTACTCAGATTCTAAGGCTTTTCGGACAGGTGCGTTATTCATTACGAGGTGCATGACTATTCTTATTATGATTTTCTTTTACATTATAGAAAGTGAAGGATTTCACACCGTTGAGATTCTTCTTGTATACTCGACGAGAAGAAGAGATGATAGATCTATTGCGGAGCACTCTTTTCTCCCTCATCAAGAATATGATGAGGAGGTCGGCGAATACGGTCGTTCCCCGAATCAGCATCAGTATCACAAGGGTGAAGCCCTGATATGTATCGCCCCTTCACAACTCTTATAAAAACGGTTCATAGAAAACTGGTTGATTTTTCTTCTTCCTTTCACTTTGTGCATTCGATGTGATGCGCTTTCAGCGTTTTAAACCTCCAATATTCTCGCGTGTGTAATAAGCTTCTCTGATCTCGAGAACCGTTGACATTTCCGTTCGCGGTTGACTTCAATTTTTCTATTATTATTTTTTCAATCTTTTTTCTTTTTCTTTAATATTTTTGTCTCGAAAATAGTAAAGATACACATATATTCATTCTTTCGTGCGAACAGTTACCGAATGCCGACGCTGTTCGTGTCGATCGCTACTTGAATAACGAAAAAGAAGTACTTTTCCCAGGCGACCTGCCGTTCTCTCGGAGAAGAAGTCCTCATGCGTCGCTTCACGGAGGGCTGCCGTTGCTGGTGCGCCTACGCCACGCGGCAAGCTTTCTGTCCTCGCCATCCCGACGAGCATTTGAGTGCCAACGTGCGGGGTGCATCATGGCAGAGCCGTGCCGTCGCTTCACAGATTCGCTGCCACAGCACTGCTTCGCATACTCCAGCGACATCGTCTTTAAGTGCAACAAACAGCTTGGCAGCTTGCTGCGCGAACCTCTCTCTCCCAGTGTTACTGGCAGCGAATGCCGAGGCGCTGAGCTCTATTCATATTGTGACTTCCCTCGGACGTAGTACAGCACTGTTTCGCGACGGGGATGATCTTCTTGGCAGGGCTCCAGCGGCTGAAACTTCGGAGCTCCACGACGTCACCGCGAGGCGGGCGGCGGAGGACCTGGAGCTGCCCGATTCACTGAAGGCTCATTTGACGACGAGTTCTCCGTCACGCACGGTAAATAATGAGGACGCCTCACTCTTCCAGCGGCCACTAAAGGGCGTCTTTCTGACTCGTGCGGTTAAAAAATTCACTCCGATTCACGTTCTTCCCGAAGCCTTGGCCGTCGCACACGATCTACTGCGGCAGCGACAGAAGAATTTGTCATCCGAGGCGAAAGCAAACCCGTTTGATGCGATTGCGAAGGGCATCGTCAGTGAGGCTTCTTCCACCACTTTCCCCACGGATGTGCAGTGGACCGCAGCGGAATGGAAGGCGTTGAGACGTGTTCGTCTCGCCGCTCCGTACTTGTCAAATCGCGTGCGAGAGCCAATCCAGACCATCTCCCTCTCTCGCTTCCTAGCAGCTCGGCACTGCTGGTACTCTGGCGCGTACTTTCACATCTCCACGCTCAACGGCTGGTATCTTTTGGCCCCCAGCTGGTTGGGAGAAGGCAGGGGGGCATCGGATGGCGCGTTGGTGGGGGCCGCTTCACAACGTCCCACAGAACAATACCCAGAATGTTCGGAAAGAATGGAGACAAACCGTGACTTCTCGTGCTTGCCTGCGGATGTGGCGGGGGCAACGGAGTGGTGCCGCAGAATACATCCGCGCTACGATCTCCAAAAGTTACAGGAGCGGGACCAGGAAGGAACGGTGGGAAGCATTCAGCCATCCAACGCCTCTCTTCTCGAGGGGTACAGACACCTGAAGGCGGAAGAGCTGAAGGCGAACTCCTCCTTGGCCGAGTGGGACGCACCGCCACACCGGCATAGTGGTGCAGGAGAGTTGGGGGATGAGGACCGTGCGGAGGAAGTCAGGAACGACGACGATGATGACGAGGAGGCGACGTACGGTGAACTCGAACAGAGCAGGAAAGTACAGAGAAAGCCCAAAAAGTCAAAGACAAAGCGTCGTCGAATAAAGGTGGCGGGCGATGATGTTTTATACATTTCCGAGTCTCATCTCTTTGAACTAAATGATGCGATTCAATGGCCTTCACCACCGTTGGAAGCGTTCAAAGTGCTTTGTGGATACGGTAATGATGCAGCCAAAGACGAGGCGTCAGAACAAACTCAATTGGCGAGCATGGCCAACCTGTTTCAATTCTTTGCCAAGCACTTGGACCGAATTCGTGCCTATGACGAGAGTGGCGGAGGCTGGACGATGGAGGAGGAGGAGGAGTTTGTGCTGGAGGCGATGGAGGCATGGCGCAGTGGGCAGCAGGCGCTACAATCAACCCGTCCTTCAAGGGATCGTACCGAAACCATGAACCACAGCAGTGTAAGTAACCCGTCGGAGACGAAAGAAGATTTCTGGTGTGCGGATGTGCCATCGGAAGTGGAGGTGCTTGGGCTTTGCCATCGACTGTTTTGTGTGTACACTCAGAAAGCGAATGCCCAGCTCACTGTGGATGAGGAGAGCCAGTTGCTCACTTTGACCCCATTACAGAATCTACCCCCTGGCACGGAACTCGTGCTGCACTACGGTAGAGAGTGGTGGACGGAACATTTTCTGTATCCGCTACTGCTTTTACGGGATTGGTGTGCCCAAGCGCACCGACGGGCTGCGGCGGGAATGGAGCGGGTTCGCTCTGTCGATACATTGAAGGCGCTGACGGATTGTGTTCAGCGCATTGAGCGTCTCGTGGCCATCCCGACCGATGAATTCGAAGCGTTTCCTGCTCTTCAAGCGAAACCGAAAAGGAAGCGAGCGGGAACGAAGAAGGGTAGGGCGGGGCAGAAGGAGGAATCGGCGTACTTCTTGTACAACAAATCGACGCAAGGACGGGCTTCTAACGCTGCCGTGTGGGCTGCCGCGGTGCAGCGGTCACTTCTCTCGCCTGCCTTTTTTATGCGTCTCGTGCAAGGAGCCCCGGGCTCCGCTCCTCCCGTGTTTGATGTGTGGCAGCCCGATCAGGAAGTCCCTTGGAAGGCTCTGCGCCGAGCGCTTTTAGAAGATCTTTGCAGCGACACTACGGAGAGGGAGAAGAGCTCTACCACAGGAGAGATGTTAGCAGAACACCTGGATGGTCTGAAAAAACATTTGATGCAACGTTGGGTCGATGGCATATCGACTACTGTCGTCGCTAGAGAGAATCAGCCATTTGTTTCGGTGCTCGAGCATGTTCTCCGAACAACACCCCGAACTACACCGGAGGTACGGCCCCTTCCTCTCTCGACAATGGTGACTGTGGAAGAGGGGAAGAAGGTTCTTTCAGTGGATCCGGATTCGGATGTGGGGGTCGATGAAGTGGAGTACCCCAGTCGTATCTTCCGAGTGTCGAATGTGACCGGCCAACCATTGCAAGCTGAGGAGCAAGACTTGTTCTCTTTCTAAGAGGGCGATCGTCTCACAAGACACCAAGTCAGGGAAGGAGTACATCTGATAAGAGTTGAATTTGGATTGGTTTAAGAAAAAAAAAAACTTTTATTGTGTCTTGCAGCCAATCGAATACAGTAACTCTACTCAACAGCGAATAAATAGATGAATGATAATGAATAATTATAAATAATAATGGATCCGTTTTGAGCTCTACTTCAACTCTGCACTATTGCTGCTGTTCCCTACCTTTCCTCTATCCCCCCTCCTTTTTTTTTGATGTTTTAGTTTACGTACGACGTAAGGCGCACAAATCGAATCTTTTTCGTTTCGGCCCGCGCTCCAATCTCGTGTATTGAGTATTTATCCATTGATTGTTTCCTCGACGAGTTAACTCACATTAATTCGGAGTGAAGGCTATCACCCTTCCCCTGCCGGAAACAGCGAAGGAACTTGAGTATATTTCTTTAGAAGACAGCAAGGAGTCCACAACAGAAAGAAGAATCTCCGGTTTAGTCGCACACTCCTTCCTTCTCAAATAGAAAGCAACAGAACCGCCTGCTTAAAATTTCATTTCAGCATGCAGGTCCGTCACTTTAAGACACTGACTCCTTGTGGAGAGCAGCTGGCACGCACCCAGGCCATTGCGTGGTCACCGAACAACAAGCGTCTTGCCGTCGCGGATGACTCGCACACGATCAGCCTGTACGACGAGAAGGGCGAGCGACGCGACAAGTTCCCCGCCCGCGCTTCCGACAAGGGTGGCAACTTTCATCTGACCGGGCTCGCCTTCTCTCCGGACAGCAGCAAGATCGCCATCGCACAGTCCGATAACTTGGTCAGCATTTACCGCATCGGTGTGGAGTGGGGCGATAAGAAGGCTATCTGCAACAAGTTTCCCCAGAACAGCTGCGCCACCTGTGTGGCGTGGCCCAGTGCCTCGTCGCAGGGCGTAGAGCTGATTGCCTTTGGCACGATGGAGGGCAAGGTGAAGGTGGGTATCCTCAAGACCAACAAGTCCCAGTCCTTGTACGCACACGATCACCCTGTTATCTCTATCAGCACCAACATTGGCGGCACCGCAGTGGTGAGTGGCCACCTCGATGGATCGGTCTACGTGTACTACTTCGAGACCGAAGATGGCAGCAGCGAGGTCACTGGTAGCAAGAAGCTCCTCATGCACAGCTGCCCTCCTGTTGTGCTCTCCTGGGGTGAGCACATTTGTGTCGCAGGTGACGATGGGCTGGCGACCTTCTACAACCCGAACACGGGGCACCGCACGCAGACCTTCGACTACCCCGTCCGCTCCGAGGGGGTGTTTACCTGCGGGGCCTTCAACCCGAGCGGCCAGGCCCTCGTGCTGGCGCAGAAGGAGACGCTGCGTTTCTTTGACTTTAATCTCCGCTCAAGGAAGTGGGAGGAGGGCAGCAAAGTGACGTTGCCCAACGCGTTCGGCTTCTCCTCCTTGTCATGGAAGAGCGATGGCAGCCGTCTCGTCACCGGCAGCATTACCGGCGCTGTGGAGATGTTCGACGCCTGCCTACGCCGCTACCGCCTTCGTGGCTCCTTCGAGTTTACCTACGTCAGCCACAACCAGGTCATCGTGAAGCGCCTTGCTACGGGCACTCGCATTGTGCTGCGCTCCAACATGGGGTACGAGGTGCAGCGCGTGAATGTACATCAGGACCGCTATCTTGTCGCCCACACGACCACCACGCTGCTGGTGGGCGACTTGGTGTCCTGCATGCTCTCTGAAGTCCCGTGGCAGCTTACTGGGCGTGAAAAGTTTGACTTCACCAACCCCCAGGTGTGCATGGTGTTCACTGCCGGCGAGCTCATGCTCATTGAGTATGGACGCAACACGCTGCTGGGCACCTGCCGCACGGAGGAGCGCAACAGTCGACGCATTTCGGTTCGCATCTACGATAGCGCCAATGCCGTCAAGGATGACGCCCAGCTAATCATCAACTCCGATCAGAACGGTCTGCTGCTGGACACGCCTCCCAACGCCAAGCGCGTGATCGCTTACCTGCTGGACAGCATGACAATTCAGGTGGATGACCTCCTCAGTGGGGTGTGTCTGTGCCACATTGGTCACCCTGTGAAGGTGGATTGGCTGGACCTGGACTACCGGGCCTCCAAGCTCTTGTACCGTGACAAGCAGCACGAGCTCTTTTTGTACGACCTGGTGACGCAGCAGCGCACGACCCTTCTCAACTACGCCACCTTTGTCTCATGGGTACCGCAGAGCAACGTGGTGGTGGCGCAGAACCGCGTGGAGCTGTGCGTGTGGTACAACATCTCCTCCCCGGACAGCGTGGCGATTGTGCCCCTCAAGGGTGAAGTCGAAAGCATCGAGCGCGGCAACGGAAAGACCGAAGTGATTGTGGATGAGGGCGTGAACACTGTGGCGTACCTCCTCGATGAGCCGTTGATTGAGCTGGGTGTGGCCATGGAGGAGGAGGCGTACGACCGCGCCTGCGACTTGCTGGACAGCATTGCCTTGACGCCCAAGACGGAAGCCATCTGGCGCCAACTCTCCGCAGTGGCCGTTCAGGAGATGAAGCTGCACATCGCTCAGCGATGTTTCGCTGCTCTGGGAGATGTGGCGAATGTCCAAGCGATTACTCGCATCAACAAGCTCGCCGCCAAGGCGATGACGGAGTCGGATGGCGCGACGGATGGGTACGACCACTACTCGGTGCAGGCGGAACTGTACATCATGAAGAAGGACTTCAAGCGAGCGGAACAGATTTACCTCGAGTGCGGCAAAGTGGAGGAGGCCATTTCCATGTGGGAAGAGCTCCAACGCTTCGAGGAGAGCATGGCGGTGGCCGCCTCCCGGGATCTGGACGACCTGCCGCAGCGCCGCGCGCGTTACTACGAGTGGCTCATGGAGACCCGTCAGTTCGAAAAGGCTGGCGAGACGAAGGAGAAGGACGGCAAGTACATGGACGCCATCAACCTGTATCTGCGTGGAGGTACCCCCGCTCGTGCGGCGAACGTGGTGACCACTTACCAGCTCAAGCCCGAGACTCAGTTGCTAGAGGCCATTGCGGCGGCACTCTTCAAGGCTCAGATTTACGAGAAGGCGGGTGACTTTTTCCAGACCCTCAAGATGGATGATCGCGCCATTGATGCGTACAAGAAGGGTCATATCTTCAGTCGTGCGGTCGAGTTCGCTCGCGAGAAGCTTCCGGATCGTGTGGCGAAGCTCGAAGAAGAGTGGGGCGACTATCTGGTGTCGCAGAACAACGTGGATCACGCCATCAACCACTACATGGAGGCGGGGAAGACTTCCAAGGCGGTCAAGGCGGCCATCGACTCTCGACAGTTCACCAAGGCGGCTCAGATCTTAGAAACCATCAATGCCGAGGACGATAAGTCTATCAAGTCCTTCTACGCGCTTCTCGCTCGCCATTACGAGGAGGTTCACGAATATTCCGATGCCGAGCGGTACTACATCAAGGGTGGCGCGATCAACGAGACGGTTGAAATGTACAGTCGCGCAGGCATGGCCGATCACATGTACCGTGTGGCTCAGCGTCATCTCAGCCAGCAGCAGCTCGTGGCCCTCTTCGTCACGCAGGCGAAGCAGCTGGAAGCCAAGGGGGACTACGCCGGTGCGGAGCGCATCTATCTCAAGGTTAACGAGCCGGATCAGGCGATTGTGATGTACAAGCGCAGTCGAGACTTCACGAACATGATTCGCCTGGTGCAGGCGTACCGCCCCGACTACCTCCTCAAGACCCACCTTTCTTTGGGGGCGCAGTTCGAGAAGGAGAACAATCTCAAGACCGCCGAGACGCACTTCGTAGCCGGAAAGGACTGGGGACGGGCCGTGAACATGTACCGCGATCGGGACATGTGGGACGACGCTGTGCGTGTGGCGAAGGTCCACGGCGGTGCGAATGCCTCCAAGCAGGTGGTGCTCTCTCGTGCGGTGGCCATCGACGTCGAGGATGGCGTGCGGCTGCTGGTGAAGTTTGGCCTGGTGGAGAGCGGTATCGACTCGGCGCTAGAGGCACAGAAGTTCGACCTTGCGATGCAATGGGCACAGTTAGCGCAGCCCGCCAAGCTCCCCTACGTGTACCTGAAGTACGCCATGCACTACGAAGATCAGGGTGACTTTCGGATGGCCGAGGATGCCTTCCTCAAGTCTGGAAAGCCCCGTGAGGCTATTGATATGTACATTCACCAGCACGACTTCTCGAATGCCATGCGTGTGGCGGAGGCGTACGACCCATCGGCGATCCCGATCATCTGCGCTGCCAACGGCCGCGTGGCGTTCCAGCAAGGGAACCACAAGGAGGCCGCCCAGCTCTACCTCCGCGCCAACGCGCCGGAGACACTGCTCAAGCTGTACCTGGATGCCCGCATGTACAAGGAAGCGCAGCGTCTGGCGAAGGACTACTGCCCCGAGATGCAGGGAGATATCGCGAAGCGCATTGCCATGCAGTCCAGCGACCCGCAAGTCGCCGGCTCCGTGTTAGAGGAAAATGGTGAGTTTCAGATGGCGGTGGAGACGTACCTCAACGCCAGCTCCGATGTGGTGCAGGATGAGAACACGCTGGTCAGTTTGTGGGTGCGTGCGGTCAAGCTAGCGCACAAGCACGCCCGCAACATGCTCAAGGAGGTGTTGGATACAGCTGTGACGAAGTTGAAGGACATCAAGCGGTTTGTGGAAGCTGGCAAGTGCATGGAGGACTGTGAGAACTACAAGGCTGCCATTCACTTGTACGTGATGGCCCGTAAGTTTGATATGGCGGAGGACTTAGCGAAGCGCATTAGCCCTGAGCTGGAGGAGTACGTGAAGCGTGCGATTGTAGAAGACAGCATCCAGGCCGGTAGTGTCAAGGACCCACGTGTGGTGGAGGAGCTTGACCCCGAGGCTGCATTGAAGGCCTACATTGCGACGAACGACTTCACGAACGCCCTCCGCATGGCGAAGCAGCAATCCACGGAGAAGGCGCAGGAGGTGGCTGCGCTGGAGATGCAGTTCCACACCCGTAACGGTGACATTGAAAAGGCACTGGAGGTGATCCGCACGCAGTCGCTAGATACCAATGACTTCCGCTTTTATGACACGTGGGTGGAGGTGGGGCACAAGCTCATTTACATGCTCCCATCTGACAGCCTGGATTTGTCCACGTTCCACACCCGCTTTGTGAAGGTGGTGGATAGTATGCGTAGCTCTGGGCAGAAGCAGCAGGATATCACCCGTGCCGATGGCTTAATGCACGTCATTCACATCTACTACATGTCCAAGAAGATGATCAGTGAGTACAACCTCGGAGATTTTGCCTTTAGGCTCATGCTGGGACTGCCTCGATGGATTCCTTTTATTCCGGCGGACAAGGCCTTTTTTGACGCGGGTATGGCCGCCAAGGCGAACGCCAAAGGGGCGGATATTGCCTTCTGCTATCTGAACCGCACGCTGGATATCCTCGAACGCATGGAGGACGGCGACAGCGACAGCAGCAATGTGGACAACAAGGACTTTGCGCTGACCGACTTCCCTAAGGTGTTCATGCTCCCCAGCAGCTCTACCATTCCGGTGGAGGACATTGAGACGGTGAAGAACTGGGTGCTGCAGGTGTCCATTGAGCAGAACGGCGGAGACCGAAAGCTCCCGCTGGTGCCGGACCCGCAGAACCCGGATTCGAACATGTTCGAAGGGGCGATCACCTCCCCTAGTGGAGCCAACTTCCCGGAGTGCGCGGTGACCGGGTACCCTATTCTGGGCGGTGGCGTTAGCAAATGCAGCGCCTGCAAACGCCCCGCCGTGCAAGAAGACTGGTATAAGCTGGTGATGATCACCAAGGAGTGCCCGTGGTGTGGGGTGGCCCAGTCAGTGGACTTTTAGAGAGCAACAAAGAAAAAGAAAAGAAACAAAAAAAAAGAAGAAGAAGAAAAAGTGAAACTACAATACTTTGCCACAGTGACACGCATTATATAGAGAGAATGAGTGAGACGAACGTTTGTGAATGGACCTTTATACGGCAGGATGGTGTATTACCAACAAAGGCGCGCGATGACGAATAAGGAATTCACCGGGAAATAAAAAAAACAACAACAACTACCCATTTTATGTTTTAGAAATACACCGAAACCGACCCATTGTTGGCTTGTTTCTAAAGCAACACTACTTTCTGGAATAGCTTGTTTTCTGTATCCAGGAATGTCTGCCATAAAGAAGTTCGATTCGACGTTCTCGTTTCTCCAATAAGGAAGGGTGAAAGAGAAGTATAAAAACGGATTGAACTCCATTTGAGATAATCATTTATTTTTTCTGTTTTTTTTTTTTTTCTGTACGGTGAAGAAGACCGGAATATATCAACACTCTGGATCGAGTGCTGGATAGCTTATTAGTTAATCCTGTCTGAGCCTTCGATCGCACTCTGAATATCGAAAAGAATCGAATAAACATTTGCTTTAGTGCACCGTGTGCTTTATGAAAGGCCTAATGAAACGGCCGTCACATTAATGCAAAAAAAATCTTTTATCTCTGAGTGAAGCTTTTGATCATCCTTTTTCTTTATTCCTTTATTTTATGATCTCATTTAGCTTTGTGGTAATCCGCAGTAGGTAAGGCGCAAGTGTTACACTTTTTTTTTTCAATCTAAGTTTTCTATAAAAAATGGTGCGATACACTCAGAGGCCGTGGTATCATCCCATTGGCTTTATGAGCTCTTCCCCGACGTCCTACGCTCCCATGCTGGTGGTCCTCGGAGTTATCGCCGCGTGGCCCATGCGCTACACGATCTCCTTGTACTTTGAGCGGCAGCGGGATGGTCCCCATCTTGAAATTCGACAGCGTGCTGTGAAGTACTACGCCGAGATGGAGCGCACGCACCGGCGCCAAGCTCTAGTTAATCAAGAGAATACGCAGGAAGATAACTTTGGCGGCCGCAACGCCGCTGTTCTTAGCACTGAAGCGCTGCGCGTAGGACATTTGGACCAGGAACAAAGTTACTGGTATGCCCATCAGCGCGATGCTATTCGGGCAGCTCAGCTCTTAGAAGAAGTGAAGGAGCTCCAGGCAAAGGTGGGGAAAGCGTAACCCTCAAAGAGAGTGATTAGTGCTTTCCTTGACATTCCCTTTGACTGCGGTTCCAAAAAAGTGAAACTACAAGAAGACCGCAAAAAAAAAACTAATCAATTATTACAGACAGATCGATTAGGAACGAGAAGAAGAAGTGTACGTGCTTTAAGGACACTCCGGTAGCTGTTAAAGGGAAGGCGGGTTTTTAGGAATATTGTTATAGTAGTTGTTTTTGGTGTTGTTTTTATTGCGCCAGATTCTTTTCGGCGGATGACAACAAAAGTATGCCATAGTGGATTAGTGGAATAGTAATCTGAGCTCAGCGACGTTCTTGATTGTATGAATCGAAAAAGAACGAGAGAGAGAGAGAGAGCGAGAGAGCAGGCTTGAGCAATTAGTGCAGAATCAATAAGTGCAACTTCTTTTCTGCATGGGAGAGGATAGGACAAAATGTGACTAACCACAAGTACAACTACAGCTATCACTACATCATTACAAGGACAATAGTCGTTGCTGAGTGAGATATATGCACTGCTATTAAGTCGACTGACCCCCTTTTGTGTTTTCTCTTCTTCTCTGTGTTTCTTTTTTAATGCCTCCTACATTAATGGATATCGAAAAGGCTGTCCAAACGTATATATTTAAGCAAAGCTGGTTTTTTCTTTTTGAAATAGAGCCGTAGTTTATTGTTATTTCTGTGCAGTAGTCTAAACACTCAATCACACTATTGATTCTTTATCTTGCTAATAGCAAAGTCGTGATACGTATTGTTGATGCTTGGTGTATCGATGCCTTTCCCGTGCTTCTGATAGACATCAATCTGTACTTCAACATTTACACGTGACATTTTACTGTAGCAATACGAGTTGACTATTATTAGTCGAATTGTTTGTTGGCAGTTTTCGTACTTAGACATATCTCACATCTGAAAGCAAAATAATATTACTACTTTTTGATACACTTATTTTAGACAGCTTCACTTTCAAGACTGATTCTAGATTTCTTTATTTCTTCTCGAAAAGACTGTTGAAGTGCGGTACGCACGTTACCATCGACGCTAAATGCAGGCGTCTTCCGCTCTTTACCCTTCTCATTTAGACCCCTACGGCGTCCCGATTGCTACGGCCCCAGCTGACGCCGCCTCTTCACCACCCTCGGAAAGACCACCAGAAGCTCTCGTGCCGGCTCGACCCACCCCTCCCGCTCCCACTTCCGGGGATGTCTTCGGGGCAAAAGAGCTGCGGTGGAACTCGTTTCCTGACCCTGTTTCACTTCCCACGAACTGGCACAAACGACTGTGGAGGCGGCCGCAGCGGAGTAGCTTGGGCTCCTCCGACGCGTTCGAGCGGGATGATCGTGAAGAGGACTTTTGTTCTAGTCTCAGCAGCAGCCTCAGTGCGACCCCACGCCGAGGGCCAGCACAGCCATTGTTCACTCCCCCACCACCCGCAACGGAGTCGGACACTCCGCAGAAGCCAACGCAGCCGCTCTCTAATGGGATGCAGAAGGAGCCACAGAAACCGACAGTAGAGAAGGAGAGTGCTGCAGTTACTACAATGCACGTATCACGAGGCAAGGAAGAGGCTTTAAACACTGATGTATTGGATACCAGCAAGAAGTCTTCCAGTAGAGCCCCGGATGAGACACCAATACCCACCGAGATGAATGCGAGGATGCATTTCTCTACCCTTCAGGCCTTACCCCTCAACATTATTCCAAAAGACCGGAATATTCCTTTAGAGCTTACTGCGGAAGCAAAACGGTTGAAGGTTTCGTCTCCCACGCCCCGGGAGCGAACCCTTTCTGCGGATCGTGAAATGGCAAGCCCACCACCACCACCCACTGGTCTGTTTTCTCCCTTTCATCCTTCATCCACACTGACGAAAGGCGTTTTCAGCCTTCAGCACTGTACAGAGAAACGATCCATCACCACCACCAGCAGCGAAGCAGCGCAGCCACTGCCGAACTCCGCCCCCTCAAAAAATTATTCCGTCTCTATACCCGAGGCAACGCTCCGGGACCACCACCAGGCTGCTCCGGAAGCAGACGCCTGGGAAGTAAAGAAATTGTGTCACATTAGTAATTTCCTCAGCTGCTCCAGCTACATTCGGCACGTTCGACGGATTCAAGGCCAGCAGGCGAAACTGCTGGAAGCCATGCGCGGCGAAATCAATGCGGAGTGCCGGGGGTGTACGTCTTCCTCGCCGCGGTACGTGGAGGAGAAAGGGAGAGGGAGTGGATCGCACGATGACGGGATTCGAATGAGCGGCGGTGCGGCTGCCCCGCGGGACAGCGGCTCCACCGCCTTCTCCCCGCTGACCAGCTCCTCACCGTCATCAGCGTCTACCGCCCAGCTGGAGGCGTTGCGACGGGAAGGACAAGAACAATTCCAGCGATTAGAACGAGGCTTCAGCCAACCGACGGACCAAAACGGGGAAGAAGCAGCTGCTCCGGAGGGCTTGCGGCATAGCCCGTCTACCTCAAGTTTTGTGGAAGTGCTGCAGTCCACACTAGAGTGTGCGAGACGGTCGAGGGAGCGCTCCAGCCGATCCCGCACCGCCACGAGTACCACTTCGAGTGCGGAGCAAGACGGGGAGAGGCCTCAGGAGGAGGAGGAGGTGCCACAGCGCTGCGAGCCGAGCCCCTCCCCTGCCCCGGCGGCTCCTCTGCCGAATGGCCGGGAGCTGCGGCTCTGGAAGTCGCTGTCCCCGAACACCGGCACCGAGGCGGAGCGGCAGGTCGTGGAGCTGCGTCGTCAGCTGTTTCATTGCATGCAACGGCAGTCGAAGCTTCTGCCCGCCTTGTGCGGAGCGGGTACGAATTCGAGTGAGGTTCAAGAGCTTCTGCATGAGTTGGAGCCGTCCACCGCCTTGCCCTTTGCCCCGGTTACTTCACGGCTTGGTGGTCAATCGAAGCAAAGGAACTCCTCTAGTTCAAACACGAACACTGAAGCATCCCGCTCACCGAGGGGGAGTAGCATAGAGCTCACCGCTACCTTGGCTCATGCCCCTCGTTGTGTGTTGTTTCGCGAGGCGGTTCGTTTGACTAAGGAAACCCAAGAACTGCTTGCTTCACTCTCTGGCCAGCTGAGCTTCCTTCACGGGACTACTGTTCCTCTTGTGTCCGTATCCCCACCGACCTCTCAGTCCGACGCGCATTCGCCCTCCGTGTTCACCCTTTCAGAGATGACGCCGTCTCCCAGTCCGTCCCGTCCTCACACTCGGACTGGCCTGCGAACCCCCATAACGGCACCGCCTCCAGTTTCCGCCACTACTGCCATTCCTTCTGCACTGCCGGGGACGGTGCGCCGCTCCATGACAACGCTCTCGCCTCCTTCTCCGTATCGTGGAGAGATCTCCTCGTGTCCCATCTCTCCCGCCGCTGCCCACCGAGCTGCTTTGGGTGTTGGAGTTAGAAGTGCGATCGCGGAGTGCTCTCCTCCTTCCTGCGGTATCTCCCCTGTTCCGTTGCGGAATAAAGATCTCTCTTCTTCAGGCTTTCAGCTACTCGAAACCATCGTCGTCTCCCCCTTGAGCGCGCAGCAGGAGCGACATCTCGGAGCGTATGGACGAGAGCGAGAACATCCAGAAGCGATGTCCTCCGGTTCTCGGGAGCGAAGCAGTACCAGTGGCAGCCCCGCTGCCTTCTCCTCGTCGTCGGCTGCTGCCAAACGAGTCGAAGCCTCGCGAGCATTGTTTGATGGACAAACAGAGGCGGAAGATGTCGAAGAAGAAGAAACCGCCGCACCGACGCCGCTGCTTCAACAGCGTCCGGATGGAACATTTACTACTGTCCCCGCTGAAGAAAGGAGGGAAAGACCAGGGGCAGTGGAGCGGCACGCACAAACCTTTTCTCGGTCAGAGGGAAGCTTGGAGTTGGAGAAACGGAGCGAGAAAGCAGTCTCTTCTCTGGATCAGAGGCGGTCCTACGCCACTGCGTCGTCGCTCTCCAATCCACTGTCGAGCACCGCCACCAACACCTCCTCGTCTCCATCTCTTCAACCATTGCACACCCGCGGGACGTCCGAGGGGAGACAGCGGGACTGGGAGGAGCGGGTGAACGACTACGTCAACGTGTTACAAGCGGCTGTCGAGAAGGAAATGCAGCTACTGAGGACTGACAGTGCTATGTTTGCACCGTCATCAGAAGATGCAGCGCCACGTACCGCTGAGGAACCATCATCCCCTCCACCGCTGCGGTCCTCATTTCCTGGGGTTCCCCCTCCCCATCCACGGTCATCTTCCATTCTCTATCCCCTCAATGCTGGTGTAGAAGAAGTAAAGGAAGATGTCACACCACCAGAAGCATCGAATGTCTTCTGTAGGAGTGATGCGGGAAGAGGGAGACGGTCAGAGTTAAATGCGGCTCCCCCAGAAGTGCCATTCTCTGATCCGTTTTCATCAGACGAACCGCCCATTCAAGAACAGAAAGAAGTTAACGCCGAAGGAATCAGTAGCTTTCCGACTGTGGAACACACCCGCGTTCAGGAGAAGGTGGATGAATGGGTCGCTTCGTTGCACCTGCGTCCCACAAAGGCCACCACAGATCCAGAAACGTTTGGTTCTTCTCGTGCTCGCCAGCCGCTCAACGATGTGAGAGTTCCTGTTTCACAAGAAGACGTGCTGAAAATGACAACGAAAAATGACAACGAAGCCTTGTCGGAGACGCGCCTGCCTTCCACTGCCACCCACCTAACCTTTATACAGCACGTCGTTCAAGCCATATTGGAGCAGCTGGTGGTGTCGTATCCGAGATCTGCGTGGAAGCTTCGAAGAAGACGCTATCCATCCATGCGAACTAAACAAAGGGAAGCCGCTGCATTACCTGAGTCCCACACCCAACACCGGAGCCGTCAGCGATCAAGTCGCTGGAAACCAACCCATTCCCATTCCAGTCAGTGGAAGGGAGGCGATGCGGACGCCTCAGAGCGCTCCGACAGCAGCTCCCCACCAACTTCCTCTGAGAAGATCAAAAGGTACAATTCCAAACGCCCTACAAAGACCGGTCGCTTTGCGACTTCATTACTTCATCGTCCGGTTTCGACGTCTTCCTCAGTTGGCTCTTCGGAATCCGGACGTGTGGCTTCGCGACTGCTGCAGCGCCACACTCCGATGCTCGCCAAGGAGGTGCAGCGGCTTCAACGGAATAGTCAGAAATCTTTGAGAAAAAAGCCTGAAGACACTAAACCAAAGGCTGTTAAATACTCTCTGTCTGTCTCCACGTCCTCCTCGGACTCAGCGAGCTTACGCACCTCCACGGAACACCCTAGCAGCCTGAAGGAGGGCTCCGAGTACAGTACGGATGATGACGAGGGAGGTAGTAATGCGAGGACTCGGAGGGAGAGTAAACACAAAACAAACATAAGCAAGGAGGTGCGATACTCCCACCCACGCATGAGGGATCACCACCACACGAGGAAGAGGGAGGCACAGATCACCTCTGGCAGAGCCGCTGCACCGCACAACACTTCGCAGTCGACCAGTTCCTTGTATATTCAAGATGATGTTTGGAGCGCCGTGGTGCTTTCCGGGCAGACACAGGATCACCCTTATTTGTGTGCCACCGCGGATCGGTTTATTTCCAAGATGAAACCATCACGTGCTGCTTCGAGGCGGGAAGAAAGGAGAAAGGAGCCGGAAGAATATTACCACGAGTGCTTTGTAGAGTCTCCCTTTGCAGCCCTCCGGCCACCCGAGCCAGCTGTAACTCCTATGAATGGAGCTCTTTCCAGTCGTCAAGGCCAAAGAACGGGGTCCTCTGCCAAGGAAGGCGAACACACCACAACACCGAGCAAAGCCGAATATGTTCGAGCGCAGATTTGGAAGCGGCTCGGAGACACCTCGGCTTTGTTGCCGCAGTTCCGAACGCCATCTTGTTCGCTGCCTCTTGAAGATTCGACTCCTCTTCACGTACAGCAGGTCCCTGTGTGGCAGCCGCCGCAACTGACACCGCCGTCGCCTGGCGCTGCAGCGTCGTCTGCACCATCTGGCTCGATGGAGAATATGGTGCGGCGTAGCAGAGAAATACTTGCCTGGTCTCGCTCGAAGCTGCAGCCGCAGGGACCCGCGGGGCCACTCAAGCCCGTGGAGAATACCATCTCCCCAAGGAGTGCTGCGGCGCTGGGTCCAACGACACCGACCGCTCTGCTGCAATCGTACCAAGGACATCCGTTCGCTCTCGTTTCGTCTTCTTCTAATTCTGCTTGTGTAGCGAATGCTGCACCCCGTCCGGCGGAGGAGTCAGCGGTGAGACGGGAGGGTGTTTCGTCAAGGGAACGCTCCACCTCCCCTGCAGCGTCCGCTCCACGGCAAAGTGAACCCGACGGTCGCCCCGCTGCTGATGGTCGTCGCAGCGAAACCCGAACGAACCAGTATGAAGAGCGGACTTCCTTAGGCGACTTCTATCGAACGGAGGCCGCTGCACCGCCGCTGCTCACCGACCACAGCTACCGCAGTCAGGTGGAGGAGGTGGAGACGGAGGAACACACCCCTGCTTCCACACCGCAAACACGCGAGGGCCGTCTCGCTTCTCAGCCCTCGGAGTGGCTCACACCGCCAGAGATTCAGAACTGCTGGGGTGTGCCGCCGCCTCCACCCCCCCCTCCGCTCGCAACCCCAGCAGAGCGCGCGGCTCTACTCGCAGAGCTGTACCACCCACCCGCCCCCGCTTTTCAACCGAGCCGTGAAGCGGTAGCAGAGCGACGAGTCTCCTTTGAGCGCCACAGCCCTTCGCTGCACCGGTCGTTTCCCACCCCTTCTACGCCGTCGCCGTCCCCGCTCCGAGGAGGGGGCAGCACCTCACGGTGGGACCACCCGCACGATAATGCCCTCCTGTGTGCGGCTCCACCGCAGTCCCGTCAAGCCTCGCCCACTCTGGTTCGAGAGGGCTCGGCTCCTCGTCAGGCACTGCCGCCTCCTCCAGCGGCTGTCAATCGTTTTGCTTCCCCATCCGTGCAGGTGTCGCTGTCTCCGGAACGCGACCCGACCCGCTCCCCGTCCCCGACGTATTCCGCCTCCACCATCGCCACCGCTCCACCGGGCAGTCGACGGGGCATCGCGGCGGACGGGGCTGGCAGACGACCTGGCGTCCCGGCCTCCTCCTCGGTCTCGGTCTCACCGTCAGGCTCGTCTCCTCTCTCCACGCGGAGCTACCACCCCACCCCGACGAAGGTAACGGGCCGTGGCGCTGCCCTTCAAGGCGGTGTGCGCGCCGAGGAGCCGCCCCCGTTTCGCACCGACCGGCGCGGGACGAGCACCTCACCGCCGAACAACAGCAGTGCCACCCGTGTGCACCGGAGTAGCTCCAGCCCTCGCCAAAGTGTGGAGCGAGACCATCACCGGCCCCTCTCCCCACACCGCCGCCAGACCCTGTTGCATGGCTTAGAACGCGAGCGAGAGCGCTTACTGGGGCAGCGGGATCAACTCCTAGAAAAGCACGACTTGCTGTATCAGAAGCGGCTAATGCTTGCTCAAAAGATGCGAGAGAAGCTCTCTTTAGGGAACCAAGCCAACAGGTTGAAGCGACCGTCTGCGACGGACATGGAGCAGGTGGCTCAGATTGCTCGTAAGAGTAAAGCGGCGTTGGAGCTGGTTGAAGGTCGAATAGAGATTATAGATGCATCGCTCAAGAAGACCGATCAACAGATTGATCTGCTGCTTCACGATGACGTTTGAGTGTACAGTTATTTATTTGCTAGGGTATTCTGGGTTATTCGCTCATGGAAAAGCAATAGAAGTGAAAGGGCTGGAGGAAGTGACTATTAAATGTTAATAATATATATATATATACATATATATATATATATATATAGAGAGAGAGAGAGAGAGAGAGAGAACTTCTGTTACTAGATATTAGATCTAACCACTTGAGAAAAAACGTTACAAATGAAAAGACATTTATTCATGCGTATGCATATTTAATGAGTATTCATACGAAGTGTTACTTGATACAATCACCTCAAGAAAATATGAATATTTTTACTATTTATGCCCTCTTTATTTCCCTTATGCCGTATGTAATGCTACAACGTAAAGGTGTTTTTTAGAAATAGATACGTCCACTTTTTGTCACACTTTGCTTACTAATAGCAAAAAAAAAAAGTAGCACCGACGGACTAACATAGGAATAACACTGGTTAGTACGACGTTCGTGCTTATTATTATTTATCTTCGTTTACCTGCTGCAATTTGAAATTTTGTTGTGACATCAAGCATTAACTGCATTACTTTCACTGCGTTTAGTTTCGCAGAGAAATTAAACTAGATAGCTTCGTGGGTTTCGATCTTTACTGAGATACGGTGTGTTCTTTGAAGCAACAGGATCAAAAAAACATTTTTCAGCAATCCTTTTCTCGTTTTAGTTCGATATGCCTCGTGAGATTATCAGCGTTCAAATAGGGCAATGTGGTAATCAGCTTGGTCTTCGATGGTGGGACGTGATGCTACAGGAATGCAAGGCCCACCCGCAACACGCCGATGCCTGCCACGCTGTGTTTTACGAAAACAAAGCCGGATTTAAGCGGAGCGAAGAAATGCCGTTGGAAGCCGCACCAGAGAATACCCCAGGTGGACGCATCAAGCCGCATTCCAGCAGTAACAGCTTCAGCCCTTCCCGACTCAAGGCGCGGTGCGTGGCCATTGATATGGAGCAAGGCGTGCTGCGGGCGATGCTGAAAGGACCGCTGCAGCACTTGTTCGATGACACTTTCTTTGTGTCGGATGTGAGTGGTGCTGGCAACAATTGGGCGGTCGGACACATGGAATACGGGGATCAGTACATTGATGATATCACCAACACCGTACGACAGCAGGTGGAGCAGTGCGACTGCATTCAGGCCTTCTTTGTGATGCACTCGCTGAGTGGCGGCACGGGCTCTGGGCTAGGGACCCGTGTCTTGGGGATGCTAGAAGATGAATTCCCTCATGTGTTTCGGATAAGTCCAGTGGTGCTGCCGTCCAAAGTGGACGATGTGGTGACAGCGCCGTACAACTCGTGCTTTGCGTTGAAAGAGCTCATTGAGCACTCGGACTGTGTGCTACCGCTAGACAACGACTCTTTGTCTCGCATGGTGGACACCTCGCTGGGCACTGGGAAACTAGGGAAAGTCGTCACCGGCAAGGACGCCAACGAAACGCAGGGGAAGACGAACAAGAACAACTTCACTGCTGCGATGCCGACCAACACCAAGGGACTCCCGTATGACGGTATGAATGGTCTCGTGGCTCAGATGTTGAGTAACATCACCTGCGGCATGCGGTTCCCTGGGCCGTTGAACATGGATGTGAACGAAATCACCACTAATTTAGTGCCGTACCCTCGACTGAACATGCTCGTTCCTTCGCTCGCACCACTGCGTCTGAATCAGAAGTCATCTACAGGAGCCGCCAGGTCGGTGGATGCCATGATTTCTGCCTGCTTGACGAAGGAGCACAGTTTTGTGGAGCTGACATCCACATCCAATCATTTTACGTCTCTGGCGACAGCTCTGATTGCGAGGGGCCCGCAGATCACCGTGGGAGACCTGCGCCGTAATATCAATGCACTCCATAGTAAACTGCAGCTGCCGTATTGGAACCAGGATGGGTTCAAGACCGCCATCTGTGGGGTTTCCCCGCTCGGACACACGAACTCCATGCTGATGTTGTCCAACAATTGTGGCATTGCTGGAAAACTTCAAGGGGTGTACCAGAAGTTTATGAAGCTGTACTCGGTGCGCTCACACGTGCATCATTATGAGTCGTATTTGACGATGCAGTACTTTGAAACGACATCAGAGGTGATTCGCAGCACAATTGAGGACTATCAGTATCTGGATGGAGCCGAACCGCCGAAAGACGTTCCGCGGTGCATGAAGGATTTATTGTTTTACTGACAGAGAGGTTAGGTTTACAACAAAAAAAACTTCATTTATTGCTGCATTGCGAAACAACTTTTTTTTCTTTCTTTCTTGCACACATGTCGGAATAGAAAACAGCAAATGAATGTATCAATACACGTCGGGCACGGAGAGAACAGCCGCTTTGCATGTTTTATGTCGTATGCCCTTCTCTTTCTTCTTCTTTGATAAATATATAAATATATTTACACTGACGCTTTATTATTTTGACCTAATATTTGATGAATTCCGGAAGTGGACAAAGTAGATTCGAAAATATATTTTTTTTCTGCAGCGCCGAAAAAGGAAAGAGAGAGACGTGGACACCGGTAGTTTGCCCCTCACAGAAGCCTTCCGCTCCTCTTTCTTATAGAGACATCGCCACTTCATCACCGCTTCCGCATTGAAACATCTATTATTCTTGTTCGTGTTATTGTTTATTCTTAACAAGTGAGGGCGATCGAAAAAAAGGAAATCGAATACCACCAAAAAGTAACCACTACAAGCAAAGTCGTCATGACTGATCACTTAGGCGCTCTGGCAACCGAGTGCACTACCCTTCTAGACCTTCTGCCCCCGCGGGTGGAGGGACAACCATCGTACATTGAGTGCACAGGCCCCATAGATCCCAACAACACCCTTATCCGCTACGATGTGCCGTACGCCGTGCACGACCCGAAGAAATCTCTGAAGCTGCGGAAGAGTCTTGGATTGCCGGAGGTTGAAACTCGTACCACCTCCCCCAATGTCCGTGTGATCATTGATCGCTTCATTATTCCTCGCCGCTGGACCGACGCGCGAGGGACGCTGTGGGTGCAGCACGCTTCACCGTACGTGACGTCTCGGACGGACACGCTGGAGACGCATGAGATGCTGAAGCGACGACTGGAGTTGTACCACGCCAAGAAGACCGGGACGTGCCCTATCCGCACTCTGCTGATTGCGGAGTGTTACCTGGAGGTGATTCGAATGGTGACCGCCGAGTGCTGGGAGAGGGGGCTGCTGCTGCTCTACGTTCACGCGGAGCGCGTCGCTGCGCAGGCGGCGCATCGAGAAATTTTTGAGAGTCGTGTGGGTCACGCGTTTCGCCTGACGCTGAAGGGAGAGAAGGACACGTCCAATGTGGAGAACGAGATCCGTCAGTTGAAGGAGCGAATTCAGAGCTTGACGCAGGAGGAGAAGAACCTGCGGAAGCTCTGCGATGAATTTAGTGCGTACGCCGAGGAACATACGCTGATTGACAACAAGGAGCACAACGACGCCGTAGCCGCGCTCAAGAAGGAGGGTTTGATGAAGCGTAATCAGCTAGAGAAGTTGGCGGCCGTTCCTGTGCCGAACTAAGGGGAGGCCTTTGCACACCCGAACGAAGTTATTACAAGGCAAAAGAGATGGTGTGGGAACCCTGGTGGTGCCGTGTAGAGGACCGCCATACGGTGGGCGGAGTCTGTGTTGGTAGAGTCGTTGCAGGGTGTGGGATGATAGAGACTCGGTGGCAGTGAAATATGTACACAAAAGTTACAAAACATTAACAAATAATAATAAAAAAATTGACACGGAAAATCTCAATTCCGTCCAGCTCGCTATTGTTTTCTGAGGATTTTCTCATTCTTGAATCCTCCTCTTGATTCTTTGGACTTCTCTCTATTGCTTCTGTTTTTTTTTTTTTTTAATGTATATTCCTTAGTTTTACTGAAATAAACGTTTTGACTTGCACAGCAACAAGTTCTTATTATCGTGCCGATTAAGCAGTACAGGTGTTTCTCTCGTTTGCGAGGTGATCGGGTTCGACTCCACCAACTCTTATTGAAAAAAAGAAGAAAGGAGGGAAAGAAACTAAAACTTTTTTTCTTCCGTATAGATAGATTTACATCATATATTGTTATTATTACTATTTGTTTATTTAGCTTTTCGTGTCTGTTGTGAAATAGTACTATTATATGGAAATAGATCACACAACTTTGACCGATTATTACGAATTGTAAAGAGGTTGTGCGACACCACCTTGTTACTTTCTTCGCTACCACACCAGTGGTATCAATTAATCTTTAGGAGAAAAGCTGTGTTACTCATTATTTATTACATATTACCCATAGGTAGTTTCTGTAAATCTCGCTTTTAATATTTAAATATTTAAATATATTTATATTTAATATAAAGGTAAAAAGTAAAAATAAAATCTATATTTTTTCGATCATTTACTCTAAGCATTGCTTAGCTTTGATTGACTCCATCACTATTCATAGAACCCGATATTTCTCTGCAGTAGCATTTTCCGTCCTTGATACTCCGCTCAGCAAGCATGCTTCTGGCGGAAAGGCGCAAGCGGCTGGCGCTGGCGGATAAAATTGGCCATGAGGAGTACATTTACCGACTGAACGGGGATCCCTCGAAACTTCCGATTGGCGCGGCCTCCAGAGCACCCTTCTCCTCTTACGACGGCTATGGGCAGGGCGGCAGCTACGGCTACGGCGCTGGGGCTGGAGGGCTGGGCGGCGGTTCGATGTTCGGGGCGGACGCCAATGCGGTGCCCCCCATCATCCCCTCGCTCGCACCCCCCGAGTCGCTGCCGCCGGTGCTGCCGACGGTGCACTACCCGAAGCCTCCCGTCTACTTTCACACCAAAGGCACCCGGAACCTCGGCTGCAGCACCGGCCCGAGGCTGCGGCCGCTGCAGCCGCCGCTGCCGTCCTCCACCAGCAGCTACGTCATGGCCCCGTCGAACATGGGCATCAGCACGTCACTGCCGGGGTACAACGCGCTGCCGCCTGTGCGATCACGCAGCAGCGGGGGCATTCCACCCGTCGCCGCCATCGGCTCGCCGTCGCAGTTTTACACCCCCCCTCCTAGTACGACGAATTACAACTTCCACTCTCGAAGTGGAGGCGGCTCGGCAGCGGGAATGTCGGGCGTGCTGAACTGGTCCGCGTCGCCGAGTAACATTGGTGCCACCTCCGGCGCTATGGCGGCTCCGGGTAATGCCTTTGGGAGCCAACTGCGGCCAACGTACGCCCCTCCCGCACCGCCACCGGGGTATCTCTACGACCCGGCGGACCTGCCGCCCGCTGGAAAGGTGACCACCCGCAGGGCCATGCCGACGTACTTCAACTCCTCCGATATGCCGACCCCCTCCACCACACCACGGTACCGAGGCAGCAGCCAAGGACTGACCTTCACGACTAGCACCTATACGAATATTCACCGGTAGCCGGCTTCCACCACGTGAGCTTATTATTATTATCAATAAGGGCAGCGGCATCTAAAAAAAGAATCAACATCACTGAGCGAAGGGAGAAGTCGAGAAGGAGGCGAAGAAACACGTTCAACACTGAATTTGCTCCGGAATAAAGTGAGAGCGTCACTAGAGTGATGCGTTCCTCGTTCCTCGTTTCTTGCTGTCTGTTGTTTTTCTTTTTCCCTTTTGCTCGCTGGTTTGTATAGTATATTACTTTTATTTTCTTTAAGACGTCATAGTAAACAACCACACCTCTCCACTCGAGGAAAAGAATAGAAAATATAAGAGAAGAATATGAAAAATGTAAACACTGACGAAAAAGAAATATATTGCAATTTATGCTATGAACTTTTTTTTTTTTTTTGAAGCATTACTGCAGGAGAAAGAGAAACATAACAACGGATTTCATTTTTTAACAAATTAAAAGTCTTGTGATTGACTGAAGAACCCTTGATCTTCCCCACTCATGTTAGCACTGAAAATGCTTTGTCTGATTCTGATGAAGTCGAGGTGAAGGACAGAAGGGTGGCTAGACTTACTGTCTTCCTTGTGTGCAGCCGTATTGCTGGAGCTTTACACCACTCTTTTGGCTAGCGAACGTTTTTCTCATTAGGGTCCGATCCTGCTCCACCGGTAGCGTTTAGAAACTATACAATTTTTATTCAATTTTTATCATAGAAAGGGAAAAGAAACGAAGTAGTTGTCTTTATCTTCCTTTTTATATTTATTATATATCATTTCCTTTCTTCCCTCTCATTTTGCTTGTGAACATTTGATCTTTTACTCTTCCCCTATTTTTATACGTTGTTATGTTCCATGGGGACTCTCCCTCTAGGCAGATGGTTCCCTGGGCTATTATAGAGGGTATCAACTCCCCCACCCCCAAATAAAGAGTAAGCTTATCATCACATGCATCTCTCTGTTGTGAAGTGGAGGGAAATGAAATGCTGTAATGAGACTTTCATTTCTTGATGGGGATTAGCCATTAGTGACGCGGCGCTCTTTTTTTCCTCTTCTATTTTTTTTCTCATTCTTTCTGACCTTCTCGTTATAGAAGCAAACTTGTGCATTTATCCAATAGTACTTTGTAGTGGCACATAACACAAAGGAGTAGTCAACGAAGAGGAGCAAGCTCTCTCTACAACATCACATCAGTTTTTTCACGAGTTTTTAAACATTGTAAAATATATATTTTTCAAAAACATCATTTATTTTCTGTACCAGGATAAATTTAGTTGCTGCTTTATAAAACACGCAGCACACATATTTTACTGCCGATTTGCTTGCCACACGACGCCTAAGCCCTATCGCCGAAAGACTCAACATATACTTGACGGGTTTACCTGTCGGTCTGATTGACTCTACACGGAATAAAAATAATTTTGTAAACAAAAATCAATTTTTCTTTGCTTGTTTCATTTCTTCCGATGCTTTACGCGGAGCGCCGCAACCGGCTTAATGTCGGAGAGAGTGGCCAAAAGATTGGGCATGCAGAGTACCGCTATGGCATGGGCAATGGCGGAGGTGCTCTAGCTACTTTTGGGTCCTCGGCTCAGGCGCCTGTGATGAATTCCCGGGCCTTTGCGAATACGCCGTACACCTCTCAGCCGCCCTTTGCCGTAGACGGCGCGGGAGTGCCCAGTCCGTATGGGCGGATGACTTACTGGGGGCTGCTGAGGCCAGGCGAGGTCCCACCGGCTGGGATTCGCACCCAGCAGCACACCAGCAGCGCGGTCGTCACAACCAACAACAGTGCCGGTGGAGGCGACGGCTTCAGCGGGCTCGTCTCGAGGCCACCGACGTCCTCCAAGCTCGTGTCGTCGGATTTCTCGCCGCTGCCAGCGCCGGGGCCTGGGGTGTACCAAAACAAGCCTCCGCTGCTGTTTCATTCCCGCCCTACTGCCCCGTTCATTGTGAACCCTATACTTCCTGCCGGCATGACCTCGATGAATGAGGTGATGAACGCTAGCATGCGCAGTGCCCCGTCCTTGGGTACAACGCACAGCTTTGGTGACAGCCACCGCAGCAGCTCCGCTGGTGGGGGCGGCGGCGCGTTCCAGCGAGCAGTGAGCACCGTTTCCACCGTAACACCGCGGCCGTCCACTGTGCCAAATGGCCAAACTTTTAACATCTTTTACGCGGACGGGTCGAATGAGAAGGACCAAGAGCTGCGCCTGAAGATGGAAGAGCATGTGAGGGCGGTGGAGCTGCAGCAGGCGAACGCGGCGCAGATGGAGCAGCAGCTGCGGGAGAAGGCGGAACGCGAGCGCCGCGAGAAGGAGCAGGAGCGGGAGGAGGAGAGGAGAGCCCAACAGGAGCGAGAGGTTCTCCGTCAGCGGGAGCTCGCCGAAATTCAGCTGGAGAGGAAGAAGATGGAGGGGGCCATCATGTCTCAAGGGGGGGTGGCCATGCCCCCACCGAAAACACCAAAGAAGAAGAAGGACCGCGAGGATGTCGACGACGTCCAGTCGGACCGTTCCGGCTCCAGTGCTCCCGTACGCACCTGGCTCTCCCAGCCAGAGCCCATCCTTGTCAAGAAGTCCCCAGCGCCGGCGCCGGTGGCATCCATTGTGGCTCGACCCGCTGCTACCGTCACGACGTATCATGGACCCAGCATAGACCTCAAGCCCATTGCACTTGATCTACCACCGAAAACTGCAGACCCAGTGCAACTCACAACGGCGAGGTTCTTTCCGCCCCGCCCCTCCCGCAGTCCCAGCCCTCTGCCCGCTAGTCGCAAGCCCATCCTCAGTACGACAGCCTCCCCCTTCGATCTCGGTCTGAGTACCACGTTGCAGCGCATCTCTCGCGATCAGGAGCGCATAGTAGACTTGCTGGAGCGCCAGACCACCATGGCTCCCGGACGTATGTTGCTCTCACCACGTGGCTACAGTGGTGGAGGGGCCGCGCTGGAGGGCGGCGGTGAACCATTAGGGAGTGGCAGACGTCCTGCCCCACGCGGCGCCGGGACGTTTCTGACGGATGGCCTTCGAATGCCAGCAGGGCAAACTGGATTGAGCTCTCTCCTCTCTGCGGCACGACCGAGTCCCGAGGCTGGGGGCCCTGCTGGTAATTTACCGCCAGTGGGTGCCTCTACCTTGTTCAACGCCCCGCTGCCCCAGCACAGTACGACAACGACGAAAACGTTTCTTTCCAACCCACTGAAAACTCCGATCTTCACTGCGAATCCTGTGGCGGGGAGCTCCACTTCAAAAATCGGGAGCATCGACTTTCCTTCGAAGTCTGTTGGACCTCTGGCTCCACTCGCTCCGCTCAGTGCTATGCCATCGGCTCTCAGCCCAGCCCCAGCGTCTCTACAGGCCAATTCTAGTTTAATCACTTCTACCAAGATCATAGGCCCCATGTCTTCTACTCCCACCCAGCCTATTCTGAACAGTAGTTTGGGGAATAAAGGAGGACTGAACAACACAAGTGCGAAGTTTGACTCTTCTGTGAAGCTCGCAGGGTCTATGGTAAACCACACCAGCAACAGTTTGAGGAGTGCCGTGGTACCGCTAGCAGATGCAGACGATCTTTCCATCGAGCCATCTTTTTTCGTTATGGCAGCAGCATAAAAGAATAGTAATCAAAAAAGCAGAGCCAAGGGGAGAAACAAGCACAATTCCAAAGAAGGAAAAAAAAACCTACCAGATTACAATGCAAAATTAATGCACATGTTTCAATTTGAATATAGTTCGCTCTTATTATTCATCGGAAAGGGGCCTTTGTCTTTTTAAGAGAAAGATGTTTTTTTTTTTTCATAGAGATTTGCATAGAACATATATTTGCACTGTGGCGCTTATGAGTACTGAGGTATGACACGCTTGTCTCCAATTGCTTTGTGTGTAGACTCTTCAATCTAGTGGTTCATGATTTCCTATTAAGAGAAACGAAAAAAAAAGATTTGTCGTTGTTCATTATCGTTTATGCCACGCCTCTGGTGTATTCTATCCCTAAAAATAATGGAATTCTTCTTCTTTTCTTCCGTTGATGTCTTTGTTTGATACTTTTTATTATTGTTATTCCCCGTTTAAAGGACGCTTCCGCATTTTTTCCCTTCAGTGAAAATGGTCAAGGTCAAGAGCACTGTCTCCATCGATATTCCGGAGAGCGTCTCCATCTCTTCCAAGGGCCGTATCATCACCGTGACCGGTCCCCGCGGCACTCTCCACAAGAACCTCACCCACCTCCAGATCGACTTCCGTGTCGATATGGCGAAGCGCAAGTTTGTGGCCATCCGCTGGTTCGGTTCCAAGATTCCGATCGCTACCCTGAACACCGCCATCGCCCACGTGAAAAACATGGTCACCGGCGTCACCAAGGGCTTCCGCTTCAAGGTCCGCTGTGCCTACGCCCACTTTCCCATCAACGTCTCTGTTGAGGGCCAGCAGGTGGAGATCCGCAACTTCCTTGGCGAGAAGCGCGTTCGCCGCCTCGACGTCCCCAAGAGCGTGAAGGTGAGTCAGACGGACCCCTCCAAGGTCAAGGATGAGATCGTCTTCGACGGCAGCGACCTCGAGGAGGTGTCCCGCCAGGCGGCCCTCATGCACCAGCTGTGCCTCGTCCGCAAGAAGGATATCCGTAAGTTCCTCGATGGTGTGTACGTCCAGACCAAGACCAACATCGTGATGGATGCGTAAGTGCAAAGTTCCATATCACGCTGTTGTGCTGTCGTCCCTCAATGATTAATTTTTAATTTTATTTTACGTCATAAAAAAAAAAAAGGAGTTGCCTCACAACGGTTAAGGGAATAGTGCCGATAAAATACACTGGTGCTATGAGCGATGCCCTTTCTGGAATGTCAACCACTTGTATCCAAACGATCGCAGATGGACACGGTACAACATGTGCTTTCCTCTTCCTTTTCTTTTCTTTCCTCTTGTTGTTAATCTCTTAATTGGTTTACCTCGTACTTTACAAAAGACTTTCAGCCATGACGAAGTCTGCCGGTCAGAACGCCGCGCGTAAGCTTGTCCGCCTGCGTCGCAAGAACCGCTGGGCGGATAAGAAGTGGAAGAAGTCCCACACCTTCATTGCCCAGAAGGCCAACCCCTTTGGTGGCTCTTCTCACGCGAAGGGTATCGTGCTGGAGAAGATCGGTGTGGAGGCTAAGCAGCCTAACTCCGCTATTCGTAAGTGTGTTCGCGTCCAGCTTATCAAGAACGACAAGAAGATCATCGCCTTCGTCCCCAACGATGGTGCCCTTCACTTCGTGGAGGAGAACGACGAGGTGCTGGTGTCCGGTTTCGGCCGATCTGGCCACGCCGTCGGTGATATTCCCGGGGTCCGTTTCAAGATCGTGAAGGTGTCCAGCGTCGGTCTGTACGCACTGTACCGCCAGAAGAAGGAGAAGCCGCGTAACTAAAAGCATGCTACAGTTTGACGTGGTCTCTTTTTTCAGTTATCTCTCTTTTGTAGTGTTTCTGAATGCTAGTTTCTTTATTTACTTTAATTAGTTAAAAATAAATAATTAATTAGGTATTTGTACTTTAGTGTTGAAGTTTGACAGTTGGCTCTGTCGGTTAACCCTTAATAGGGGTGATCCGACACACCCTTAGTGGCACGTCCTTTTAAACTTTTTACCATTTTTCCCTTTTTTAACGTTATTCCAGTGAAGGCTTCTGTATTCTGACATTGTCAAATTACAATCAAGTCATCTTGATCTCGACTCATTCAGCGAAAAGTAAGTTTGGGTCTCCACAACGATCTCAGCATTGCAGAAGCGTCATCATTTTCTCCAGTTACAACATCAGCAGTGAGAATTAGTTTTTTTGTGCTTTCTTTGGATTATATAGTCGACTAGGACAAAATAATTCGCATCAAGGGCTCGCCGTAAGTTAATATTTCCGTAGTGATTAGAAATTAATATGAATCGGTATCAAAAACTTCAAAAGGTTGGAGAGGGAGCCTACGGTGTGGTGTATCAAGCCACGGATAATACGACGGGTGCCACCGTAGCGCTGAAAGAGATTCGAATTGACTCCAGCTCTGAAGGAGTTCCAGCAACGGCCATTCGTGAGGTGTCACTCCTGAAAGTACTCCGCCACGACAACATTGTAAAGCTCTTAGATGTCTGTCAAACAGATGACCGTCTCACGTTAGTATTTGAGTATATTGAACAAGACCTCCGCAAGTACATGGACAAGAATGAGAACGCAGGAGTGGATGCGGAGTCGATTCAGCACTTTATGCGTGACCTCCTGGAAGCTATTCGTTTTTGCCATCAACACGACGTTCTTCATCGAGATTTGAAACCTCAGAACCTTTTAATTTCGCGCGATAAGGAATTGAAACTTGCCGACTTCGGCTTAGGAAGGTCCTTTGGAATCCCTATCAAGAAGCTTTCACACGAGGTGGTCACACTCTGGTACCGTCCCCCAGATGTGTTGTTAGGCTCCACCCAGTACGGGACTACCGTAGATATGTGGTCGATTGGCTGCATTTTAGCAGAGATGGTCACATGCCAACCTCTCTTTGCTGGTAAGAGTGACGCAGATCAGCTGCTTCTTATTTTTAAGTTTTTGGGCACCCCTAACACCACTGTGTGGCCCAGCATGCACACTTATCCGAACTCTACGAACATGTTGTCCAAGGAAGAATTCCGAACAAACATGCCCCCTGAATGTGAGCAAATTTTTTCTCACCCACGGTACGAAAAACTGAGACCAGAAGGTGTGGATCTCCTGCGCCAGTTTTTACGCTACGAGCCCTCTGAACGAATTAGTGCAGCGGATGCTTTAAACCACCCGTACTTTAGCATTCAATTTTAGAACTAATCCCAAAAAGCAGGAATTACAGATTTGGCTAAGAACACACACAGAGATACACATCATGACAAAGAATTACATAAGGAAATTTTATTGTTCTTTTGGTTTTCCTCGTCTTCCACTCCGTGCCTTTAAGTATCAATATTTTGTGGGAGACATATCCGCGTGATTCGGTCTTCTGGATATTTAACTCTCATTATTATTTACTGCCATTTTTGTTTTGCTAGAAAAACTATTTTAGTTACTAGCTAAAAAAGCATTTCACGATCGATTCGTATTGCTCGTTAGTTGGCTGGCACACTTTTTCACATGGAATAGACAAAGAACCCTTAAAGCAATGGAGGTTTTGAGAAATATTTACTGGACTTTTTGTTTCTCATTTTAAAGGTTTAAATTCGAATGTGTCTTTCTTTTGCTTTCTGGTACTTACTCGTGTGGTGGAACCTGTTTCTTTGCTCTCCGCACTCATCAAAGGATATGTGAGTAGAAATTAAATAATCTCCCAAGACTCGCCAGCTGAACGGATGGTGTCGAGAGGTTATGGTGCTCGTCCACCTTTTCGTGTGTGTGTGTGAACGATTTTTTTTTCTTGATGTGCAATTTTATTATTTTTGTTGTTATCATTATTATTCTCTGTTTTCTCTGTTTTAGTCCTTCTAATCGAAAGAAAGCTGCAGTGAAACTGCTTGTTTTCTCATTTACTTTTATTTTCATTTCTAGTATCACCTACGGCTAAAGATATCAGACATGCCTCCCAAAGGTAACGTTGCTAACCGCCGCCGCAACAATGAAAGCAAGAAGGACAACAATGAGTCCATGGATTGCCGCATTGGTAACATCGCTGCGGCGAAGGCCGTGTCGGACTGCATTCGCACGTCCCTCGGCCCCCGCGGAATGGACAAGATGATCATCGACCCAAAGGGAGAGACCATCATTTCCAACGATGGTGCAACGATTCTATCTAAGCTGCAAGTGACCCACCCGTGCGCCAAGATGCTGGTGGACCTCTCGAAGGCTCAGGATATTGAGGCCGGTGATGGCACCACCTCTGTGTCGGTGTTGTGTGGTGCTTTACTGAAGGCAGTGGAAACCCTTCTTCAGAAGGGCATTCACCCCACTCAGATCTCTGAGGCTTTTCACGAATGCGGATCCAAAGCTGCAGAAATTCTTGAAAACATGAGCACCAAGATTTCTCTGGATGACAAGTCCACATTGATTAAGTCTGCCATTACTTCTCTGAACTCCAAGGTTATCTCCCAGAACAGTGAGCTCCTCGCCCCCATGGCCGTAGAAGCGGTGCTACACATTTTGCGTGAAAATGGTGACGTTGATCTTCGTGATATCCGCATTACCTCTGCTCTTGGCGGCAGCATTGATGAAACCACCATGCTCACCAACGGTATGGTGTTCAAGCAGAAGGCCTCCAACATTGCAGGTGGCCCCTCTCGAATCCAAAAGGCTTGTGTGGCGCTGATTCAGTTCCAGCTCTCCCCTCCAAAGACGGACATGGAAAGCACTGTGACAATATCCGACTACACTGCTATGGATCGTGCCCTCAAGGAAGAGCGCATGTACCTTTTGAAGCTTTGCAAGCAAATCAAGGACGCGGGTGTGAATGTGCTTCTCATTCAAAAGTCCGTTCTTCGTGATGCGGTGACGGCTCAGTCGTTAGACTTTCTTGCAAAGATGAAAATAATGGTGGTGACCGACATTGAGCGCAACGAGGTAGACTTCATCTCCAAGACGCTTGGTTGTGTTCCTGTGGCTAACATAGAAAACCTTACGCAAAACAAATTTGGCCACGCGGATCTGGTGGTAGAGGAACGTACTCCAAGTGGGAAAGTCATCAAGATTTCAGGTGTTCAGCTCAGCCCTAAGACAGATAAGCCCTTCATGGGCAAAACGGTCAGCTTCTTCCTTCGAGGTGGCAACTCTCTTATTCTGGAGGAAGCGGAGCGTGCTCTTCACGACTCTCTCTGTGTGATCCGTTCTATCGTCAAGAAGCGTGCCACAATTCCTGGCGGAGCTGCGGGAGAAGTGGAGGTGTGTCTTCAGCTAGGGAAGTACGCCAGGGAACAGGCTCTCGGAGTGCAGAGCTTCTGCATGCGTGCCTATGCCGATGCTTTCGAAATCATTCCGTACACACTCGCCGAAAACGCTGGATTACAGCCTATTTCTATCGTTTCTGAACTGCGGAAGGCTCATGAAAACGGTCAAAAATCTGCTGGTGTGAATGTGCGTCAAGGCTGCGTCACAGATATGGCCGAAGTCAACGTTGTCCAGCCCCTTCTGGTTTCCACTTCTGCTGTACGTTTGGCCACGGAGTGTGTAGTAATGATTCTGAAGATCGACGACATTATTCTGACCCGCATGTAACTGTCACTAAATCAAATAGTCATTTTTGTGAGTTTTCGAAGGTACGTAGCTGCTTCCCATCCTGAAGAAGAAAGTAAAAGAAAAGCTTATCCGCAGTTGCTCCGTAGAAGTCAAGCGATCCGAAGAAACAGACAAAGAGACAGAGAAAAAAAAGTTGAAGTATTCAATTACACATCAATTACACGTGATGGCTTAAACTTTTTTATTTAACATGCAACGAACCACTTCCTTAATTGATAAACTGATATAATAAAAAGGAAAAATATTTAATTCGGTCAAAACAACAACAGCAACAGAAAACTGTCTGCCTACGCGAAAACTAATTAATTTACCTGTACCTTCTCACAGGGCATAAATATTAAAAAACAACAACAACGACAGTCTTGTAACTATCACTTTGATCGATATCCATTTGTCTTTACCAACTTGCACTGATGTTTTAATCCTTTTTTTTTAATATTCAAATTAAAAGAACATCATATCAGCATGTTTCTGAGTAATAGAAGTAAATTCAAGAAGTAATTCAAACCGAATATTATTACTATATTATTATTCTTTTAATAATGGTAACAGTACAGTTCTCCTTTTAAGATTTAGTAAAATTTAGATTTAGTTATTTTTTTTGAACTCGAGCGGCTCCTTTGAAACATGAAAAGCGTCTGATCGATCTTGTATATCGCATGTTTGGTCCAGATTCTTTTTTTACGGCGTCTTACCTTACGAAAATTTTAGCATTCCTCTGCGTTGGCTATGCCCCGTCTGGCAGGGCTCTCTGAGCAGTCTTCCATTGAACTTTATCTTGGACTCTTAGCGTTTGGCTAAAATTATTTCTTGAAAAGCATTATTTCATTATCGAGCGCGGGTGGTCTAGGTGGTTATGACGTCGCTTTAACACGGCGAAGGTCTCGGGTTCGAGTCCCGATCTGCGTACTTTTTCTTCCAAAAAATGCTGCTTTGTGCATTTTCGCCTCTGCGGTGCTTCTCTTTCCCCTCCTTGTAGGGTGGAGGAAGGATGCTTTTTGGATTGAAAAGTGTTTTGGTGCCGCGCCTCATGGCATTTGGTAGGGATGGGCTTTCGCTGGTGTTTAGCTTTGGCGAGCTTATTTTGAACGAGGTGCAATGTTGTCCCCGAAGAAATACCATACGCATTATCCTTTCCGCTGGGGCGTGTGCCACTGCCATTGTTTCCCTCTCTCTCCTTTGTATACTTCATGCGCTTTTGTTACAATGATACATGGCCTTAAGTCTTCGCCCTAGACCTTCGCTTAGCATCCAATTTTTTTAAAAAATAAAATCTATGTCTTTTTTGTACGTATCTTCATGCGTTTTTAGAATTGCTAACTGTTTCTAATTTATGTTTCGCTCCAATGGTGCGGGTGCGTGGT
This sequence comes from Vickermania spadyakhi, assembly GCA_030849815.1. Taxonomy (NCBI): domain Eukaryota; phylum Euglenozoa; class Kinetoplastea; order Trypanosomatida; family Trypanosomatidae; genus Vickermania; species Vickermania spadyakhi. Next base: position 96,881 of record JASAOA010001874.1, read on the forward strand.
TCCCTGGAAGCCAAACAAAAATTCGAAATATTGAGCATTGATAAAATGATTTTTCTCTACATCAGTTATTTTCAGCATCTTTATACATTTCGAAAATTTCTTTTCCATTTATCAGAGATGTTATCTGTTATTTATATTTATTTTTCTTATTGGCGTCGCACAACCACAAAGGTAATTAACGCATTCTTGGAATCGTATCCCCGCAGGCGATCTCTAAACAAACACTTTAAAGTTAACTGTGGGTGGCGGTGGGTAAAAGCATATCTTTTCCACGCTGTGAGCGAACAACGGCGAGCTCTAGTTCACATTTGGGCTGATCACATTCGTTTTCCCCACTTGCTTACTTAACAGGGTATCGGGGCATTCTAAGGAAAATACTTCTGAAAAAGGGAAAGGGGGGGGGGGGGGGAGCTGTTGCTGTCATTCTTCTCGCGCTGATGGGAGCAAAAACAAGGGGTTTCCAGAGCCAGTTAGCTTAGTTTTTGTCAGATATTCGCAAAATGAACGCCGTTGAAGTAAAATAATCTTCTGGTTGTGCGATGTTTGCATTTAATGGGGAAAACAAGTATGATCAATCCTGTATTACGTAATATTCAAATGGAGAAAACTCTTAGTGGTGGATCGCATCTGAAAATGAATAAAGGCAACTGGAGCGATTTTGTCGCCAATGTGTAAACGGTGGGGGTAAAGGGTTGCCAGGAACGCATCCACCTACTGCTTTGAAAAGAAAATGTAAAAGGAGGAGAAATCAAATTGTCACAAACTTTTCAAAGGACAAAATAAAAGTTAAGATAATAATTTCTTTTTTGTTTTTTGAAAGCGCGAACCCGCGAAAGACATAGGGCCACGGGCCATTGTAAGATATAAAAGATAAATATAAAATATAGGAGAAGTAAAATGAAGATCATAGCACACCTTCTAGTGGAAGTCGAGAAAATTAAAGGCAGCACAAAGAAGATTATTTTTATTTTTATTATTTTTGTTCTTTATCGGCCATTTATTTGATACTTAAAATGGGCGTTTAAATCGGTATATTCTAAATTGGCATATTCCAATAGATAAAATAAATGGGTGGCTGCGGCTGGGGGTGTTTTCTTTTCTTAAGTTCGGCGGCCAGTGCCGGGCTTCATGAAAGTTCTCCCCGTAAAAGGATGGCTTTTGGGCTCGGGAATAATCCACTTCCGCCATGCTTCCACCGGTTAAAGGCCCCCTCAAGAAAACCCGAATGCGAAAATGCCATTTCATTTCCCCGTGGGTTATATTATAGGGAAAAACGGGGAAAAAGAACTGCGCTTGCCTCATTCCTCATTCCGTGGGCACATGGCCGGCATGAGGAATCTCGGACTTAAAGGCGAAACCATATCTTTTCCAATTGATCTGTGTTGCGAACGCCAAAGAGCAAATGCTCTAATTCAGTTAACTTCATGGTTTTTGTCCGACAACTCCCCCCCCTGATCGATCGTGTCTGGAGGCGAAACAGCGATCAGATTGTAAAAGAAAATCAAGAGGCAATCACTTAGATAAGAGGAAGTGTAGGGTTACCAAGATTTCAGATTCCCACCCCTGCGTTTCAGCAAAAAAGTGAACACAAAAAACATCCTTTTTTTTTTTTTTTGAAAAGGATGGCACGGGCGAAAATGACTTCAGGCTATGCATCATTGTGGGAAAAAGAGGTAAAAATATAAGATAAAGAAGACGATGAAGAACGTAGAATGCTTTCCAGCATAAACGCATCGGCCAAGACGATCTACGCGCGATTTTTATCGGCTTCGATACGGAGATCTGTACTGCCCATGGCTTCCTATGCTACGGATGGTGCCAAAGGGTTTTCTCTATAATACTGCGACATCCGCGCTTCAGAAAGGCCCTGCAGAAAAGGTCCTATAGGCGTAAGGAAAAACTAGTTAGAACTCTTTCAACTGCTTTACAAATGGAAAAGCAACGCCGAGACAATGGGAAACGGGGCATTCGCATACTTTAGTCTTCTATCCAACAATCCGACTACAACAATCTAGTCCGACTATATGACAACGCGTATTGTAGAATAGGCTATTTCCACTTCAAAGTGTGCCTTCATTTGCCAGAGAAGATTTCTTTAAAAGTACTGCCACTAATGCCGAAAAACCTCAGCAAGGAGCAACGCTTTCAACAATACGACTGACAGAACAGCCACTGTGAGTGCCCTAGGAACACAACATGTGATAATACTCCTTTAAATGCTTGTTATGATCGTTTCTTGGAGCTGCATACAGAGCGATAAAACGTAAATATTTGTTTCCTTGCAACAGTTTCTATGGGTACTCAGCTATTCCCAGGAGCGTAAAGAGAGAAAAAGGAAATGAAGTCATACGTCCCAATAATTTTTTACAGGAGCAAATATAATACAATATAATAAAAAATCTTCTGCTCAGACTCTCATGTTAATTAAAAGACTTTTATTTGTATAATTGAACTAAAGCGGTAGCAAATTAGCCGGAGGAATGTTCACATTTGATCTTGGAGCAAAAGGATTGGGTTCTTCCGTCAATGTCAGCCGAGAAAAGCCAGGTATTTCTTCCCGTGATCGCCGTTCCTCTTCTTCTTGCAGCCGATTTTCCTGTTCTGCTCCCCAAACCTTAGCCTCAATCAAAAAATCTGCCAAGTGATCACGAAACTTCTTTTCATCAATGCAAGTTTCATAGCTTCGCGTCAAAAATACTGAAACAGCTGAAGGATCGAGGGTCGGTACAAGAAGCAAATTTTCAGTCAAAAATTGTTCAACTGCTTGACGACCAATGCTGGGTGCTTGAATATGAACTAGATTCGACAATGAGAAGAGTTTACTTAAAATGGAAGCGTGCTGCGGGAACCCCGCAGTGTGTAAAGTGTCCATTGCAGCGACCAAAACATCCAAAAATATGCGGTGCATGTATGCAGTGAAGAACGGTTCTGCGAATTCCGACTGAACCACATTTTCCATAAATGTATTCAGCGTATCTAACCCGGTTTTCATAGTAGGATAGTCCGTATGTTTTATAGCCCACAACATCGAAGTAACAACATCGCCGTAAGTTGCAGAGTATTGAACAAAGGACCGAAAGCAGTACTGATTTAAAGCTTGAAGCAGCTTAAACAAATTAACTCGAAAGTCCGGAAAGCTTTCCATGCTATCAGAGATCATTCCTACTGTGGGAACAAATGTGTGGTCTAAGATGGCAGCGCATTTATCATCCAGGCGAGGCCCTAAAGCTTTCACGCACTGGGCCACCAAGGCCAATGCTTCCGCTTCCCGTGCTTGTGGAACAGAATTTTTATAATCTTCTAACACCACAGCAAAGATATCAGGCATGCACGCCGTTGCTACGAAGTCCAGGTGTTGAGTGTGCTCCACAAACCGAGTAAAAATTCGAAGAATTTCTCTCCTCATTGCTCTTGTGGTATGCGCGGCTTGACAATTAAGATTTCCATCCAACGTTCCTCCGTACCATCCTATAATTGCTTCTGTGAACAGACGGTAAAAGCCATACAAATCTTGTATGATGACATCCATGGGCTGCATAAAAGCATCCTCACAGGTTTCCGCAATACTACTAAAGACTTTCAAGTAATGCAACAGTGAGCGTGTATCACCATTCACGCAAAACGAAACTCCTAGCTGCGCTGCAACATCAGTGAGAACTTTGAAGTTTGATAGTGTTTCATTCAAGAAGCGTAAGGCTAGCACGTCTCTGGATGGTGTCGGTATGGCCAAAGCATATCCTACTGACCGGAAGCAGGTGCAAATCTGTCCGCTGTTCAGCTTCAACGTCATCATACTCCATCGATCTGCCATCTGCCCCGCTAATCCTGCGGGACTGCCTTCCGAAGGCTCCACGAATTCTTTGGGCAATTGACGAGCCAATTTAAGTAGCGTGTCAACAGCCATATCCTGAACTCCTGCAATTGAATCTTCTTGCATAAAGTCAAAAATTTTTCGCAATACGATATGGAAGAAATTCTTATGTGTTCGCAGATATCTCGGGTACTGGCCTACAACAAACATAATACTACTCAAAATAACAGCACGGTTCTCTGTGCCGTTCATATCCTTGCACAGCTGCAGTAGTCCTTGCATAATGGTCATGTACAGCTGATTTTCATCCTCCACCGACATCGCCATTGAAACTGCACCAACAGCCCACGAGAGTGTATTACAATTGTGCCACGACCATTCACTACGATCTAATTGCCGCTTCATGAGATTAATCATGATGTCACGAGTATCACGCGAGTCCAAGTTGGTTAGAAACACTAGAGTTTCTCTCATCAGTTCGTACAATTGAAGCTCTTCAACGTCCTGCAAAGTTTCACGTCGCACCTCAACTTCATCTACAATCACAATAACTTCTTCAGGCTTCGCCATACGCTTGATGAGTACGTACCGCACATCGGACAATATTCGAGGTAGGTTGGAAAGCAAACTTTTCTTCGCAGAAGAAGGAGGAGACCTCAGCAGAAACTCGCCCAACCACCACCAATACTCCACACACGCCTTGAACAATTCCTTCTCCAAAATGTTGCTCATACCCACTAAAAGTGCATGGACGGCTAAGATCAACTGGCTGTTGTAGTAGACGCGGCTGTAGTAATTACGCATAAAAGATGATAACAAAATATTTAAGCTAGAAACGTATTCGTAGTTCTGTGAAGGTTTCGCTTCATAAAACTCCACTATTTTCTCCATCAATGAGTAATGCGAAGTTGGCAAAACTGCAACGATGTTTCCCAGTGCCTTTTCGAATACCCGCACTGTGATTTGACTCTGCTGGTCCCCAACACCTCCCTTACCAAGCGTTAACGATACCACTTCGCCCAAGCACCGCACCGCTGCAGAGCGAATGTTTTCATCACCCGTAGTTAAAAAGGCGATGTGCTCCAGAAGTGGTTCATCGAACACTAAAGAGGGGTCCACCCATGGAATATACTCTGTAAGCGTGTCCAGTACCACTTTCAACAACTTCGAGTCCGATGTACTTTTTAGAACATTGCAGCACAAAGTCATGATACTATTGAAATCCGTGGCGAGAGCCACTTTTTTCCTTTCAATCCAACGAGAAGTGAGAGATTTTGACCCAAACTCAAACACTTCTTCACCTACAATACGAAGAAGATTTAGGTTGTTTTCTACCATAGGATGATCCGGCGATGCGCTCATGCAAATATCTTTAATGAAATCAGGCCACCGAACGGGCCACTCGCGCTTGGCAATGCTAACTAAGGTGCTGTTCAATTTTGTTAGCAGTACTTTACTTTGACGGACTTGCTGAAAAGAGGAACACTCTTTACTGATTTCAGTGATGATCGTTGTTCGGATGTTCGACTTGATTCCATCCTCCAACGCATTCCAATAGCAGTTGATCTGCTCATCGATAACTTGCAGTCCGAAAAATCTGGTACTGGGCATGTGACTAGTTGTGAGTAGCACTACCGCAGAATAAAAGGCTTGAGGTAGACTCTTAAACTCTGTTAAAATACTCTGGGCTTCCATAATCTCAGCAGCATTTCCCTGCGAGAGAACGCGGGTCAACGTATCGAACACAGCAACATCTGGAGGTCCGTCAAGAGTGGTTAAAGCTTTGATTTTTAACTCCTCCATCCCCAGAGGCAATTTGAAGTAGAGACCTCTTGATATACCTGCTGTAAAGAGAATAAAATATTTGCACGGTTGCCAGTATGGTCGAAAAAAAAGTTATTGAGATTTATTAAAAATACTTAAAAAAATGAATTAAACCGATAATTTTATTTCAAAAATTAATATATTAGGATGTAAAAATGTCTAGTGAGACTGTAACTTAGCTTATCAGTATTATTATTTTTAAAAGGGGGAAGAAATAATAGAGTTTAAGTAGGAAGAAACAGATAATCCAATCAAACATAATGCTAAGTATTACGAAATGCAGTTCATGTATATATTTTTGTTGTTCTTGCTGCTAACAAGTCTAGAGTCAAGAGGATTGTTATCCATCTAGATCATCGTCTTGAACTATCTCAGACCTTCGTGAAGAAATGGAGGACGAGGACATCGAGGAGCTCCTGCTATGCCCTTCCATAGATTCTTCCGCACTCTCCTCATCCTCTTCATCTTCTTCGTCATCAGCATTTATTTCACTGTTAGCTTTTTCGGTAACGGGTCTCGCACTGCGCTGTTCACTGGGGTCCGATAAGTGGTTCAACAGCGGAATGATCTCATCCTCGACAAATAGGTGCAACAGAGAGGCGAAGTTCGTCAGACACGAGCTGTACATTTTCTCATCCATCCAGCCAAACGGTTCACTTCGCAGCGTCTCTGGCATCTCGCCAGTGCCCTCTCGCTTTGCCATCACTGCGGCAACGGTTCGCTGAAAGGGCTCTGCCTCAATCACGTCCACGAGCTGAAAGGGGTAAACTAGATTTCCCTTGCGAATCATTCGACAGAAGTATTCTCTCAAACCACAGCGTGGCGTAGCCATCAAGTTCGGCATCGACTGATCGTCGTGAAAGGGCAGTTCTTCCAAGGTTGCTGCGGACGGCAACTGCCACGGCGCGGGGACAGGATTACTGGAATCCGTCCGTAGCATGTGGAGAGCAGCCTCCACTTTACTCGAACGTGCAATATCTTTGAGAAGGAGACCCAAAGTAGATCGTCTGTTCAGATGACCAGAAATTCGTTGATAAAACATAGTGAAGGGAGATCGATACGGGTTAAAGTCCAGCCGTATTCTACAGCGGTTGAAAGGACCTACTGGGATAAGATACGTCAGGGCATTGATCACGCGCTTGTTGAAAAAGGGGCGGGGACACACTCCAGTACGCTCTGCTGCCTCCAACAAATCCGCTATAATCCACACAGGACGCGTCCGCAGCAGCGCTGCAATGGTGCGCACGTCTTCTGGATCAGTGGACATCATTCCGGTTGGAGAGGAGGAAAACCGTTCCAGATATTTTTTTTGGGATTCCAGTTGCGGAGGAGGAAGCACATCTTCCGGCATCACCCTCAGCATCAGTTCGTCAGGAACCAAAAAGGAAGCTTCAAACTCTCGAGCTTCGGCAGGATGGGTGGATGTCGCCGCTGCGGTGGCCAGTACTGCAGGGTTCACGTACTTGCCGGGGTGATACCGCAGTTCGAAGACGCCCTTTTCCGTCAGGAAATGGAGCGGGGGAAAAAAATCTCGTCTAATGACTCCAGGACTTTTAGACGCTTCCTCTGGAGTAGAAAGTGAAAAAGAAAAGTCTGCAGGACGGGTCAATTGAAGCTCTCTCGAAACGATACCCAGCACTTCCGTGGTTATCGTCGGCGAATTCTTGGTGGCTTCACTGGCGTTTTCTTCGCTCTCGCTGATTTCCTCCTCACGAATAATTTCCCCAGTCTGCCGAGATCGAAAGCGGCGAACACGATACTTTCTGCGCACACGAACGACGGCATCGTTTCGGTAGAATCCTTGAACCAGTAACTGCGGAATGATAGAAGGAAAAAGACTTCGTCTGGAAAGTGTTTCGTTGTCCTTTCGCATGGCTTCCAATTCCTTGTGGCTCATCCCGCCCATGGCGGCAGAGGAAGGGTGGGACAGGCCATCGACATGTGGCTCCGCCTCCTCGCTATCGCTTTCCCAATCGGTGCCTCTCCACGTCGACCATACGGGTTCTGTCTTGTAGGAGTCGGGTGCGAAGAAGCCCACTTGCTTCTCAGAAGCCTGGTCGCCTTCCGCGAGATTTCCGGATGGCGCCGCCGAGGAAGCTCCTCCTTCAAAGAAATCGTACATCACATCGGACGGAAGAAAGGACTCCACTTTCCGCTTCTGAGAAGGAGGAATCCCGAGCGAAACCGTTTGCGTGCTGCTGGTCGAGGTCGTCGTCACTTGCGTAACTTCAACAGTGAAGGGAAGCTCCACTGTTGCAAAGGCACGATGAGGTAATACATTGGACGTCATAGCGTGCAAAACGACGATGCTGTTTTCACAATGTTCATGTATGCTTTAACTATATATGACACATATATATATATTAAAAAGGAGGTGACATTTCAGTAATTGTTTAGTGGAAACATTTACAAGGTGTTGTGACCACATCATTCATAAATAAAAAAAAGATTGATCTTTCAAAGCTCTATACTTACGTACCAGGTGGTATGCAAGTTACCACACTTACATGATGATAGAAAAGACTACTTCCGAACTGTCTTCCATCCTTCCTACTATAGCATATATGAACATCCGTTTCCTTTAGATGAGGCCAAACACGCCACGTCCTTTCTTATTTCTGCTAAGATTGATTTATTTTTTGGGCACTCGTTTTTATTCATCTTCCCCCCCTAACGACGTGAAAGTTTCACTGGCATGCGCCATTGACTCCTTGCTGAAGCGAGAAAAATGTCACTGAGATGAACAACAACAATGCAAAATGCGTACTATTTTCTAATTTTGGTGCCGTTCTACCAGAAACTGTTTCAGAACAGAAAACTATTTGGAGCTCTAAAGTGAAGTGGCGAGAGCCGTTGGGAGAAGAGCGTGTGCTGCTGTAGAAGGAGGAGACACGATGCAAGTAGACTTCTAGGATTCTACAGTGATTTGCATCGCTGCCATACGCTCGAAGTGCTGACGAAAAGCATTCTGAATGATTGACGCCGCCTCATTGGTCGCGTTGTACACAAACTCTTCTTCCCGTTGTTGGCGCAGATCGTTTGCGTAAATCTCTGCGTTGAGACGGCGCCACACCGCCTGGATAGAGGTGACGGCACGATCGCGGCGCTCCTCCTCCTGAAAGAACTGCCGTAACTGCTCCGCGCAGCTTCTCTTCCACTGCTTCCACACCCGGCGCACCATCCAGCCACGTGCATGGCACTGGATAAGTAGGGCGGCCTCCAACTTGCGCTTTTCGTCTCGGACCATAACGTACCGGTGATGATTGCGCCAATGCTGCTGTATGACTCGTGCGGCACCATCTCGTACCTGTTCCTCCTTCCGCAGCTTCGCCACCCGGTAAGACTTGTGACGACGGTAAGCTTGCTGTATTACAGTAGATGCCTTCTGTGTTGCCTCGTTGTTCGCCACCACACGCTGTGCCTTCTCCTTTCGGTTGATGGCATTATGGACCCAAAACAGCTCGCGCACGATGTCACTGGGATCGTTAGAAGCCATGAAGTCCTCCTGGTTATCCACGATGGCCTGCCGCTTCGCTGCAATACGGCGTTTGAGCTCTTTCTTCGCCTTGTAACGACGGTAGCCACACTGCAGACGAGTGGCTGCCCGGATCTCCTTCGCTTTCTGTTCTGCTTTGAGACGCTCCTCTTCCGCCTTCTGTTTACGCAGATAGCGAACCACCGCACGCTCGTAGAACCCTCTGTAGGCTGCCTGAATCTTCACCGCAGCGGTGCGACGCTTGAGAAATGCTTCTCTTTCCTTGTCGGTAAGCTGACTAATGAGGTAGTGGCGGACTCTACCCAAAGAGTTCTGCTGATCTAAGCGCGTGCGCAAGAATGAGTTGATTACCGTCACCGCCTTCTCCCACCTTGCGGCGTAAATAGCCGCCACACGATCTTCCTCCCGCTGTTGCATCCGCAAGTACTGCAGAATACGCTTGGAAAGCATCATGCGCCACCACGACTGGATCTTGATCGCACTGTGGATCTCGCGGTGATGTTGTATACGCAATGCCGCCACGCGGTCTGCCGCCGCCATTTTTCGCCAGAAGCACTGAATGACGGTGGCCGCCTGAACAAACACCTGACGCATATCGGCGCGTTCCTTTATCTTTATCTTTTCTTTACTGTGTCTCCACGCTCTCTGGATCTTTATGGCGAACACCGCCAGTTGCTGTAACGCAGCCCTTTCCAACGCCACCGCCTTTCGGGTGCAGTGACCACGCCACACCGATTGGATCATTCCCGCCGCCTCCGCACGACGCATACGCCACAACTTCTTCCGGTGCTCCTCCCTGTAGTACGCCTCGATCTGCGCAAATTTGACACACTTTAAGAAGTTGCGCACACGACGCTGAATTACAGAAGCTGCCTTGTTTTCGATCTTGGACTGCTTCTCCGCCTTGAGCTCTGCAAGTTCCATCTTCGCCTTGTACACACGGTAGCTGCGTGCGATGATAACAGCTGCAAACTGCTCACGCCGCATCTGCTCCACCTTATCCTTCGCCATAGCGCACCGCCAGGCTCGCTGGATGACCCGCGCACAGGCAGTTTTGAGAGCGAATTCAAACTCTTGACGTTCAATCTTCTTCGCAATCACCTTGTCGATGGCCACTACCTTACGATCCACATAGCCACGGCAGAGTCGCTGGAGCGTCTTCGCCACTTCACACTTCATCTCGTAAACCTTCGTCTTTTCCTCCACCACCCGCTTACTCTCAACTGCCTTAAAGCAAGCCTGCAGGAGGGTGGCCGACTCCTCCTGCAGACGCATGAGGCGCTGCTTCCGCAGCAGATCGGCGTAGTAGAGGGCGAACTCCTTCTCCTTGCTGGACTGCCAGATCTGACGCACCCACTGCTGAATGGCGGTGGCCGCGCGGTTTCGTCTCTTTGCTTCTTGCTGCCGAAGAAATTCCTTGCGCAGGACTTGGGTGCGGTACCAACGCTGAATTCGTGCGGCTGTGCGATGGAGCCGGTCTCTGTCTGCCTTTAGACGGTCCAGATGAATCTTGGCGACGTATTGCCGCCATACAGACTGAATCTTTGTGGCAGCGTCATGAATGTGGCGATTTCTAATCTTTGCCACGATCATGGCGTGCTGCTCCTCCAAGAAGTGCTGCGACTGTACCGCACGGCACGCGGACTGAATCAAGATAATGTGGCGAATACTCTCCACAGAACGCAAGTCCTGGTCGTGGCGGTAGGCACGGTAGTACCGGAACCACGCTCGAGTGAGAACACCTCGCACCAGGGACTGGATGATGGTGGCGGCCATCTGCTGTTTCTGGTTCTCCTCTGCAGCAGCGCGGCCCTTCTGGATAATCTTGTACTGACGATAGGCCTCCTGGATGTGCTTGGCGGCCACCCGCTCGCGGAACAACTGCTGCTCCTCCTCGCGTCTGTGAGCTTCCGCCACCGCAGCCAGATGCTCTGCACGGCGAGTGCAGAAGTCACGATACGCCCGCTGAATCGTTCGAGCGGCAAAAAAGTTACGTCGCTGTCGAGCAATGTACTCTCGCCGGATGTTGAGGCGACGAATGAACTGGCGCACTCGGCCTTGTAAGAAACGTGCCGCGGCGAGTTCCTTCTTGCGCTGCTCCTCCTCCCGTCGGAGGCGCTCCCCCTCTTCCTTCTGATGCCGAATACGAGCCTTGACGAGGTACTTCCGAATAGCGGGCTGGAGTATCTTCACCGCATTGATCATCGTTACAATATACATGCGAGCCATCACTCCTCTCCAGACTCTTTGAATCGACACCGCAGCACGGTGGCAGCGACGAACCTGGTCCTCTCGAATACCCTTTACCATGCTTTCACACATTTGCTCTGCGAGCTGTGCGTCGTACTGCTCCATCTCCTTCTCCTTTTGACGTCTCGCCACCGCCTGGGCTTTTTCATGCATCCGGTTGTTCTGCAGAAGTCCTAGCTTCTTTTCTTCCAGTGATACCTTCGATTTGGCGGAGAGCTTCGAAGCAACAGAACTCTTTCGAGGTAAGAACCCACTCACAGATCCCCGCGAAGCAGCCGAGATACTGCCAAAGTTGCGCCGACCAAACAGGCCGCGAACGTTGCTTCCATCCGATCCGCCCTTGTTTTTGTCCATCTTTAGCTTTGCGACCGAGCTGCTGATCGCACTACGAGAAATCGAGCAGATCGACTTCCGCAGTGCATCCTCCTCCGGGTCGAGGTCCTTTTCCTGCCGGGAACGCGGCTGAGAGCCCCCGAGGTTACCGTCACTCTTGGAAGAGAGGATCGACGCAGACGGTGGAGTGTTGTTCGCGAGGTGCGGCATATCACGGAGGGATGGAGAGTGCTGCACGGGCTGACCATTAGCGGTCACAATAGGGTCCAGCAGCGGTGGAGGAGCACCAGAGCCATTCCGTGGCAGAAGGTACAAATTCTTGGAGGAGTGGCTGTTGACACTGGTCTCTAAAATACCTGGTGGGGTAGGCTGTCCACTCCTGTGACCCTGTAGGATCGGTGTCCCGTTTGGTGTTCCCCGCTGAAGCACCTGTGAACCGCCTAACAAAAGTGAATTTCGTTGCGATCCCACAGGATGTCCAGCAATCACAGGCGAAAGAGTTTGAGACCCCGATTTGCGAGCCACACCAGGATGGCTTTCGAGAGGGCCTGGTGTGTAGTTCTGCTGTTGTTCCTTATAACGTTGCTGCTGTAAATTCTGGCCATACATGGGGGAGTGCTGCTGCTGCTGAGTATGTAAGGACTGTGTCTCCGGGTATGCGGAGTCTACTACCTGGTGGTACTGAAGTGGCCGTTGGTGCATGCCCATGGGAAGGTGCTGCATTGCTTTACCGTGTGACATATCGGTAGCAGGTAGGCTCATCTCTACCGGTGGATGAAATACTTGAGGTGCGATGTGCAGTTCTGGTATCGCTGGCTGCGGGACTCCCTCACGATTGTACAGTGCAGGAGTAACCCCCAGCACCGATCCTGAAGCACACGATTGAGCAGCGGCAGCATCGTGCTGCGGCTGTGGCTGCTGATACTGCTGCTGCTGCACCGGTTGCTGTTCTTGTAGAAGTGTTTGTGACACCCGCGTGGGCAGATTATCACCCTGGAGCTGAGCCGTTTGTGTGGGAGCTGCGACAAATGTATTCGTTTGATCCGCAGGTGCCTGCGAGACGGGCATTTCCGCTGGAATTTTCTCTGCTTCCACTGCCAAGCGAGGAATTTTCATTCGCCGGATCGCTGCGATTGCCGATCCAACAGTTGGACACTCCGTTCCTAATAAGTAACGGCGACTCGTATCCAAGGACATCTGGTACGCCTTCTCCGCTGCCTGCGTATCCCCAAGCTTACCTCTCTTTTCCAACGATACACCAAGATTGTATTGACCGACGGCCAACATCATTGCCGTGTTGGACAGGTCTTCCTCTGTAGTTTGCTCCGGCAACATCATCTGCAGAGCCGAAATGGCTCGCTCCGCAGCTGGAACGGCTTCAGAGTATCGCTTCATTTCGTTCAGCACAGTGCACATGTTGAGGTAGGTTGATGGAGATCCCATGCGGTTCTGGTCGATACGAACCTCAATCTGAGCAGCCCTCTTGAAGTAGTCTAAAGCTTCGGGAAGTAAATTACGCCGACGCTCCATGCACCCTAAGTTGTTGTACGTCGCAGCGCGCTGGCGAAGTCGAGTGGGATCGTCATTGACAAAGCACAACGTCGCGATCTCCTCCTCCTGAGGCATCTCCTCCCGCGCTTCCTTACCTGTGCCACTCAAGGCGCTCATCTTCTTGACGGTGTAGTTGAGATCCCCTGGGGTTTTCTCAACAGCGTTGTCAGTAAGGAAAAGAGCCTTGCTCAAGAAATGTGACGCAGCATCGAATCGCTTGGCATTGAACTCACACACTGCGTACGTGTTGCATAGGGTGACTAGATTGTTGGCTTGATTGGTGATACTAAAGGGTAAATGGATTGCCTTCAGCTCTTCGTTAGTTTTCAGCGCCTCTTGAATCACGTCGAAGTTCTTTTTTCGAAGTAAAAGCGCTGATTCAGCACATTTCACCGCTTCTAAATAGTTTTCTTGCTCTTCAAAGTTGTTAGACATATTCGTCAGAAAGCAAACCGCTGAAATAGGATCTTTGGGATTGTACTTCGGCGTCAGAGGGCGACGTAGGGTGGCAGACTTGAAACGCCCAAGCCCATCACGACCACTGCTCGCACCTCCAGATGAGGGTGGTGCGTGCGACATCTAAAGAATAATTATACAATAGGAGTAGGGACTAATTGGTTTTACTTTTGAAAGGTCTGCCTTTGCTCTATTGTATTGAACGACAAGCAGACCACCTTTACAAACAACTATGCTTAAGTGTTCCCTAACCTTTCTCTAACAAGAGTTTCTAGAAGAAAATGTAAAATAAAAATGGCAGAAAGTAGGTACGAATGGATAGGATCGATCAGGACATCAGGACAGCCGCTGACAACAATAGCAAAAAAATAAAAGTAGAAGAAGTACCCTTTTAAAATCCCTTTTTTTATTGGCTCCTGATTTATGTTGACTGGTGCTTCGAGAAATACGGGAATAAAAGAAAGAAGGATATCATAACCAGGAAGAGCAACGTTAACGACAATACGCCCCGCTGTGCCGCTCCCCTTATCCTTTCATTAGGGCTTCACAAGGAGGATCAGACGCCACTGCGCAGGAGTGCCATTTCATCCTCGTCGTCGTCGTCCTCCTCCTCCTCCTTTATCGTCGTTAGGGCCGTCCCCTTAGTGGTGGGCTCACGCTTCATCAGGAGTGACATGTCCTCTTCTTCCTCTTCTTCTGCGGAGCTCTCCGCCGCCGGCCCGTCCAGCTCTCCAGCAGCTCCAGTCGAGCGGCTGGTGTGGACCACTGTGGCAGACGTGCGGATGTCCTCCACCGCCACACCCGCCTCCGCTGGACCCCACAAAAACCACGACTTGGCGCTGTTGACAGGATTCTTCCCAATGGTGATAAGGCTCCCATCCTGAGCGCCGCCATCGAGCCAGGCGTGCGCACGTACAGGGTTCACCGCTTCCAGCGTGTTGACGCACACCCCAGTGTTGTAGTCCCACAATCGAACACTTCCATCCAGAGAGGTGGTCACTAACGCCAAGGGGAGCACACGGCTCAACACACTCACGCCGCCGTTGTTGTCCTTGAAAAAGACGGAGGGACAGCTGCGGAAACTGAGTGATGTCACGACGTCCTCGTGACCCAAGAGCTGATTTGGCGCAGCGACAGCACGCCCCGTTTCTGACGTGACGGAGGAACGATTCGCTGGATCCAACCGAGCACACGCCTTGTGCAACTGCCGGGCATCCCATATCTGGACTACGGCGTCCTCCCCACCAGAGGCAAACCGAGCGCCACAGGGAGACCAGGCGACGCAGGTGGCCGCACCGAGATGGTCGCCACCGCCGGACCGCAGCGTCGCCGCCGCTGTTTGAAGCGCGACGCGTCCGGAGCGAAGGTCCCACGTCACTACTCGCCCACCGGCGTCACTGGTGCTCACCATTGCACCGTCCGGATGAAACGCCACCCCGTACAGCTTTCCGACCCGTTCGTAGCCGCCCTGCTCCATCAGCGGACTCCACACCGGCCGGGGAGAATCACGCTGCGCCACGACCGATGGCAGTGTTCCCACATCCCAGAGCCGCATCAGCGCGTCATCGCCTACACTCGCCAGCAATCGCCCAGTAGGGTCGACGGCGAGAGATCGTATCATTCCCGTGGGACATGGGGCCGTCTCTCCTTCCCCACTGCCCTCGTCGGCGCGTGGTACGACGCGAGCCAGTGGCTCGAGGCACGCACTCGAGGAGGGCGAGGTAGAGCTCTCCTTCTTCACGGAAGAACCATCCGGCCCCGTTGCGGCCTCGTTCACTCGCCACGCTCGAATCATGGAGTCGAACATGGTGCTGGTAAAGACCACCGGCAGCGTTGGATGCGCCACTGCGACCCTCACCGCACCGTAGCCGCCGCGGTCTTGGGGCGTATCGTCTTCAGGGTAAAAGCTGTTCGCGACGCGGCTTGCGAGGGGCTCGCCCGTCTCTGTGTCCCACAGTGTGAGCAGACCGTCGAAGGCCCCTGTCAGAAGCCGACTCGGCGTACAGGGAACTGTCGTGCATGCCGTCAGGGGAAAGCAGCGGTGCTCGGAGAGTAGACGATTGGCGGAACTCATCGAGTCTGCCCCCACATCGACGGTCACATTTCGGACGCACTTTAGCAGTTTTATTTTTTGAACGTAGTGCTGAACAGCGAATTGATGGGCCTGATGCAGCGTAACAGGCGGGGTAGCAAACAGCTGCCGCAGCTTCGAAATTCGCAACTCCGCTTGTTGAATAGAAGAAGGAAGGAGATGCTTTATGCGCAGCGCAATGACTGCATCGCTAGCGGTAGTTGCTACTGCCTTTGTTGTTGACACAGGGGCAGTGGTGACACTTCGGTAACCTGCGACGCCCGATGATGAGGCAGTTGAACTGGTGGACATGAGGCGACTCGGTTTCCGTTGAGTGGAATGTTGGTGTTTTGCGTTGTCAAAACCGACAGAATGGTATTATGCTGTTAACGTCTGATATTGCTGTGTAGGAATGCCATGCATATTATTATCTTCTTCCGCATGCCACAATTAGAAGAAAACGACAACAACAGAAATAAAAGAAAAAGCAAAAGGAAATATACTAGAGATACTATATTTACATCCGGCGTACAAGAAAAAAAAACAATAAAATAAAATACGATGATTTTGACAAACTATTTATATCGTCCACTCTCGCGCATAAAGGGACTGAACGAATAGGAAGCTACATTTCATGCGTGCCTTCTAACTAAAATGGAGGTGTGGTTGTCGAGCGGCAGCTGCACGTTCTCGTAGTGAGAATGGTCAAGAAGAATACGAAGTGAAGGAAGCCAAGGTAATAGGTCGCCATGAGACGCCATGTAGTCTTCACGGTGAGCGATTGCAGTACGTCAATGAAAAGGTCATCCACGGAACTTAACACCGCAACAGCTGCACGACCCGGTCGTCCCTTTCGAGCGAGCTGAGTTAATCGCTTACTCCGCCGCAGGGTGCCTTTCGATTCGATGGAGGAGTTGTTGAAGAGCGCACGCATGGTACGATCGTCTATTGATCCCGAGGCTCCACCGCCTCGTTCATTTTCGCGTCGGGCCAGCCGCTCATAGCTTTCCTTCCACTCCTTCGTGTCGTTCCGTGCCGCGGAGAGAGAGGCTTCTAGCTCGAGCACACGTCTGGATAAATCCTGTATCTGAAACGAACCAGGGCTGCCCATTTCATCTTCAAGAACCCTATTACCGGCATTGGAGTGGTCGATGGTGTCCACACGTTGCCGTTGAGTTGCCGCATGCAAAGCTTTCTGGGAGGTCATCTCTGCCACCAAGCGGGCCTTCTCTTCTCTCAAGGATCGTAGGGCCGCCGTCGTTTCCCCATGTGCTAAGGTTTCACCCTTCAGAGACTCCTCCACGGTCTCCAACGCGATACGGAGCTCATCCTTGTCCATTGAAAGCCGTCGCTGGAGATCACGGAGATGCTGCACCTCCTGCTGCAGCGTTGAAATTTCTCTCTCCTTTGCATCTAACGCCCGCATCAGTTCGTCCTCTCTGGCGGCAGCCTTCGCATCGCATTGCTCCCTCTCCGCGCGCAGTCGCTCCAACTCCTTGGACTGCTGGGTCTCTGCGACACGGTCCTCCTTTCCCGCCATATCCTCACTACTTCCTGCCCGTGCATCACCACGATGATGCAACGCGGATGCCTTTAATGCCTTTTGAAGTTCGCGTTCTTTTTCGTCTAGTAAGTGTTTGGAAAGTTCGTGATGAGCTGCCATATCACGTTCTAAAGAGGCGTACCGTTCGGAGCTAACCCGCATATCACTTTCTAATTTCAATAACGCATCTCTGGCTTGCATAGCGGTGTTCTTGAAGTACTCCGCCTCTCTCAGTCGTTTGTCTCTCTCACGGTGAAGCTCCTCGTTCTCGTCCTTCAGCTTCTTCACGAGCTCTTCCTTCTCTCGCAGTAGTTCTTGAGTCAGCTTCTGCTGTGCGCCACGGGCTGCCATCTTAGCCTCTTTCTTTTTGGCGTCTTCCGCGGTATGGCTGCTAAACATAGCCATGGCCTGCCCGTCGTGAAATATAAAGTTATCGTGGTCCGCAACGGCTCCACCCCACGCATCGACCACCTCCTTCGTCCCTAATCCGAATCCTTCGCTCTGTCCCCCTCCGTTTACCTCTTCTTCAGGCGCGGGGCTGTCCTTGTCACTATCGTCGCTGCTATCGTCATCATCGCTTTGGTGAGAGGTGTACTCCTCCTCCTCCTCCTCGTCCAACGAATCCACTAGGGCGGCTACTCGATGGAACATGCGAGATTTCTCGAGTACACGCAAAGAGTACAAGAAGGAGCCGCACTACTGCCTTTTATTGATTGAAGAATAAAGATAAATTAAAGGTAATAATCGATCAGACTAGAAAGAGCTGCACCTTGTCTAGCAAATATAATACTAGCACTAAAATAGATCAGTAAGTAGAGGATGTACTTAATTCTCCGAATTATACGCTTGACAGAGTCTTTAATCAATTTGAACGTCTGGAAAACAAAAACAACAAATATATATGAGAAGCAGCGAATAAACGTTGAAATCTATTTTTTCACGACAATGTGAGGCATTTCGTCACATCACACTTCGTCGGTTTTTTTTAAATAAAAGTAGTAATGATAACAATAGTTGTAATTACGTACCACATCACCCCGTAATTCTTTTTTTTTTTTTTTAAGAGAAAAAAATCATTTAAAATAATCAAAACTCATACCGTACTACGAATAATAATAATAATAATAGAATTATTAATCAAGAAGCACAATCTCCTCTTTTCTGTAACGATAAAATATGTGTTTCGGATTGTAAATGATATAAGGAATACGTTGATATTTAGTAAAAAATAGAAATACAACAACAGAGCATAGCAAAGAATCGTTGAAACATTTTTATTATTAGATAGAAGAAGAACGGCGACTATTCCCTTACAACTTCCTCACAAAATACACGCCATCTGCCATAGTAGTCATCACAGCGGCGACACGGGGGTCCGACTTGATGCGCTTATTCAGTTCCACGACGCCAGCCGCATGTCCAGTGTGAGAGTTCGGATGAGCCTCTTCCTCCACAACGTGGCCGTGCATCAGTGTGTTGTCGACGGCGATAATACCGCCCTTCCGAAGGAGCTTCAGGCCCAGTTCATAGTAGGTAGGATAGTTCCCCTTGTCCGCATCAATGAAAATGAAGTCGTACGACTGCGCCTCTCCGGGTTGCTGCACGAGCTTCTCCATCGACTCCGCAGCCGGTCCTTCAATGAAGTCGATCTTGTCGTCCACCTTCTCCTTCTTCCACGCCTCCATTCCAATTTGAGCGAACTCCTGCGAGATGTCCAGCGCTCGGATGATGCCTCCAGGGGGCAGCACCTTCGCGATCGCCAGTGTGGTGACACCACGAAAGACGCCCACCTCAACCACCTTCTTTGCACCGATTGTGGCACAGAGCCAGGCCAAGAACTGATATTCATCTGGGCTGGCCATCATCATCGGTCGTTCCATGGCGTCTCCTTTCTTTCGTAGCTCTTCTTGGGCAGGGGACTCCCCTGTGTGCCGCACGACGTACTGGTAGAACTCGGGCTTAAGGGTAGCGGTGCAAGGGCATTCTTCAGCTTTAGATCGATCGATTAATTGTTGTTGAGGGTGCGGCTCGGCCATCGTTTCTGTTTTTTTTTTTAAAGCAATTTTTAAAACAATCTATACAAAAAAAAAAAAAGAGAGAGAGAGAGTAAATGGCGAGATTTTACGCAGTACGCGCTTGAATATATCATTCCCTTCAAAAATAGGAGAAAGAAACCTGTATTACTGAGCCGGCAATTCAAACGTAATAATAATAATAATACGGCAAAGCTGCTGTGCTTGCCAGCACAGTCTCATATGTAGATACCAGAGCTACAACTGTGTGTACCCCATGGAGGCGTATCGCGCCTCTAAATCGCCTATTTCTTCTTCTTCTGCTTCGCTGGTTGACGACGACCAGTCGTCTTCTACGACAGCCAGTAAGGAAGTAGCGGCGGCCCGTGGCCGGGTACTCGGAGGTGTGGCAACACACTGTTCATCTGTACGACTCTCTGGGTGTGGAGAGTTACCCTCATCCTGAACGACGTGCTGCTCTAAAGACGAGTGAGCGGCGAGAGGGTGTGGCAAAGGAGGGGGTTGTGCTTCCCCCCCCTCCACGGGCTTTGCCTTCACCGCCACGTCCTCCAGCATTGCCTCCGCGATACCCTTCACCTGCTGCAGTGCCGACCACAGGAACTCGGACGCCGCTTCGGATGCGGGCTGGAGCCCGTTTTCTTCGCAGTGCTCCTCCACTGCAGTGAGAAGGGCGTGTAGCTCGTGAGTCTGCTCCACCAAATGCGTGAAGGCTTCCTGAATTCGGACGATGCAGCGACTAAGGCTATCCAATCGGACGTTCACTACGGCAGATGAAACTCCGCTAGGCGTCGGGGCCTCACTGCGACCCGTCGTTCCACTTCCCAGTTGCACACTGAGATCGTCAAAACCACCTAGTTTCTCCGCAACAGCAAGACGAATGGACTCCGTGACAATACTCTCCTCCATACCTAGCTCTCGAAGAGATTCAATGACGTGCTTCTGCAGCGGCACACACATCTGGCCTGACACCTGAACGTGTACGTCGATCGTATCGTGACGTCCAGGCTCCATGAGTTGATAGATCTAGTAAAAGTAAAACCAAATTATAGTTTTATTATTATAAAAGAATACAGAAATAGTAGCAGTGACGTGGTGCGTTCGGCGACTGACTTCTCGTATCGCAAGAGTCCACCGTTACGCAACACCAAAGTAGTTTTTCTTTGACTTGAAAGAGATAGAGAGGTTAGAAAAGGCAACGTGGTTATCCGGAGAAAAAAAAACAACAACAAAAGAACACAAACAAACTAACATTTAGGTGTTAATCATCCACTGCGAGAGTACTCTTTTTTTTTTTTTCAAGGTGTGATAGGTAACTCATCAATCTAATTGAAAGTGGATCTAGTAAAAGTAAATTGAGTTTGGGCCCCTTCCTAGTCTAGTGACGGTTGTATTCTGAGTAGCAACCGTTCACCACGGTAAGTAAACGGTTTTCGGTAGCGCGACTCGTTCTCGTGGATTGCTTCCAGCAATGTGGACTCCAGACTTTTCAACTGGAGTCGAAGGGCGTCCTCTGCATGTCTCTGCGGGGATCTGGCCAGTTGTGCGAGCAGTACTTCACGCTTTCCTACAAGCTGTAACAGCGGGAGATATGAATTGAGACGACTAAGCTCTAGCTGAGCCACTTCCCGTTCCTTTTCCCTCGCAGCCGCCACCGGTGTTGTGAGGGAAAGCGCTCTCAGCTGGCTGTAAAACTGTTGTCGTTCCTGCTCTGGAACCTCTAGCAGCTGCCAGAGCTTCTCCAGCCGGACAGAAATCTTTTCCATTTCTGCTGCCCGCCTTCCTGCAAACGACCCATCCTCACTGCTGTCAGCAGAGCTACTGGTAGTGCTGCGACTACTGCTGTCAGCGAAAGCTATCTTTTGAGTCAAATGGTGCTGGTGAAGAAGCCCTGCTTCTTCAGCACTAGAAGGAATAGCGAGTCGGATGTCTGTATCGTGGTGCTCACTTGCTTGTCGCACTCTGGAACCTGTTGTTACCTCACCGTTACGAGTAGCCGACGCAACGTCTGGTGTGCTATTCTGCTGAGCTTCTTGCAACAGCCGCTCCACTTCCATCCGTTTCTCCTTCTCCTCCAGCAGAAGTTTGAGGTGCTGCATTTCCGTTTCCAGATGATCCGCCTTCTGAGCCTGCAGCTCGAGCTCTTGAGCCTCCACTTCATCCAAGTGAGTAAGGAGTTTGCTCGCCAAATGACTGCGTATCGCTTCCAACTCCTCCCCAAGCTCCTCCTGTTTAGCACGGATCGCTACTCGATGCTCACGCAACGCCTCGTGGGATGCAGTAACGACCCGCTGCGTTAGGTCATTGAACCTAGATGAAACCTCACGGTGCATATCCGCAATGGTTTCCTGAACCAGAAGCTGCTGCGCCTTTTGTTTAATGAAGCCGTCCTTTTCCTGCTGCTCCATCTTTGCACGCAGATTGATAAGGGAATCATTGTACGCCGCTTCCAACTGCTGGCTCCACTCACGGCGCTGAGCGAAATGCTGCACCTCTGCTTCCTCTAAACGACGTTGCACAGCAACAACTCGTTCCTGGTGCTGAGATTCGAGCCGCCGCAGTTTAGACTCATACAGTCCGCGCACTTCTTTGGACTGCAGATCCGTTGTCTCCTCCATCTCCTTGAGGCGCTCCTCCTGCTCTCGCTGCATCAGCGCCAGGGCATCGTTCATCTCGTTGCCAAGCGCACTAATAGACTTGCGTGCCGCTGCCTGAACTGTATGGAGCTGCTCCAGATAGCTCTTTTCTAGTACCTTGAGAGCCTCGCCGAACGCGAGGTGCTCCTCCTGCCTCGCCGTCTCCATTGCCTGACAACGGTGCTGCTCGCTTTCTTTCCATTGCTCTTGGAGTCGTTGTAAGCCGGATTGATACGCCGAACGCTGGACTGCTAAAAGATCTTGAAGGCTCCGGCACCCGTCCCGTAGAATGACTTGCGTTTGCTGCAGAACAGAATCCTCAAAGGACTGTTGAGACTCCACGGAGGTACGAGCACTCTTGAGAATGGCTTCTTGTAGCTCCTCGAGTCTGCCTGCCGATTCCCTTGCTGCCTCTTGGTGGACTCGCTGGAGGAGATCTTCCTGGGCGGCTAAAATGTCTGTCGCTCGCCTCTCCATGGAGCGAACGATGTCTTCTCGCGAGACGGCGATACCCCGAAGGAGCGCCTCCTCCCGCTGCCGAAGCGTCAAGTCCTCATCCTCCTTCAACCGCAGCAGTTCCATGTGCAGTGCCTGCTGCTCTGTGGCTGCGGACGCTGCTACCAGTTTCCATCGCTGATGAAACGACTCGGTGCAACGCGACAGCATCGACGCCCTTTCTTGCAGCAGCAACACTTCTCGTTCTTCATGCTGCTCCAGCAGTTGCCGTAGGAGCGCGGATGTCTGCTCCGAAAGTCGTGCCTTCGCCTGCTCAAACCGCGCCGCAAAGGAGGCGGTCAGCTCCCTCTCCCATGCGGCACTGCTTTCGTTCCAAGCGTGTTGCGCCTCCCGAAGTGAGGCGTACCGCTGCTGCAGATCCACTCGGGCCTTCATGAGCTCCGTTTCCACCACAGCACGCCCTCGCTCCACCGCCTCGGTCTCGGCCTGCTCCAGACGGCGCACGCAATGCCGCTCCCTCTCCGCCACCGCTCGCTCTCGCTCCTGCAATTGGACTCTCCACGCCGTTTCATGCTGCTGCGCCTCGTTCCTGGCGGAGGCAACACGCCTCGTGGCCTCGTGCTCCATTTCCTGCCTCTGCCGCGTGAGGGTCTCTCGCTCCGACTGCTGTAAGCGCCACAGCTCATCGTACAGCTGCTGGCGTTCCTTCTGGAGCTGCTCCTGACGCTTCGAGTCCTCCACTTCTATTTGAGACAGGTAGGAGCGCAGCAGCTGCTCGCAACGTTCACGCACACGCGCCTCCTCCGCCTGGAGTTTGCTTGCCTGCTCTTCTGCATGGGTAGAGTGCCAAGCAGCAATGGCCTCGGTAACGTTCCACTGGCTAGCTTCTAAAGACGCCCTTAACGACCCCGCTTCGTTCTCCACCAGAGAATAATCGCTTTGGAGCTTCGCCAGCGCCAACTCCATCTCTCGCTTCTCTCGCTGCCAGGTCTGCCGCTCCTTCCAGTGCCCCTCCTGAAGGGCTTTCAACTGCTCTCGGAACTGAATCCCCGCGTTGTCCTTCGCCTCCAACGCCTTCCGATCTGCTTCGTCCTCAGTCTTCGCGAGTATGGTTCGGGCTTCGTCGAGTGCGTGTTGAAGCCGCTCTACCTCCGTTTGCTTTGTCTTTAGCTTTTCCTCCATGACCTGTTTGTGCGTGTTGATTTGTTCGGCCCAGCTGTCCTGCAGCGTATTCATCCGGCGTTCTTGCACCTTCTGTAACTCTGTCTCGCGACGGGTTTGCACTGCTGCTAATTGGTAGAGCTCCTCCTGGTGCTTGGCGATCAACGCCTGTAGACGCCTCTCCTGGTCTTGCTGTATGCTGTCCAGCTGTTGTTGCCACCGCTGTTCTTCCTCCTCACGCACACGGTTGCATTCCTGCAGCACTAGTTCCCCATTACTGAAACGAAGCGATGTACATTCTTCCTGCAACTCTTGCACTTGCCGAGATTTCTCATGAAGAGTCGCTTCCCACTTCGACTGCTGCTCCGCGAGAGTGACAGCAAAACTGTCCTGAAGCTCCGTCTTTTGCTGTCCCATCGCCTTTTCGTACTGCAGACGGAGTACTTCACGCTCTACATCCCAGTCGGGCCGCGGTGAGTCTTCTCTTCGCGACTGAGACGCCATCCACTGCGTGGCCTGCAGGCACCGGGCTCTGAATTCCTCGTCCAACTCCACCTTGTACCTTTCAAAACGGAGTTCAACGAGCTGCTCAATCCGCTCTTCTTCGGCCACGACGCCTGGTGTGGCGGGCTCCTGCTTCACGGGAGAAGGGGAAGGAGAAACGGAGACCGAAGCCGAAGCATGGAGTGCGTCCTGTTGTCGCGGAAGCGGTTCTTCCCGCTCAATTTCCTCCTTCTTCTTGGATACTGGCGTGAGGTCGTCCTCCGCTAGAGAGGCAGCCGGTGCCGGTGATGGGGCTGGATAAGAGGAGGAGGAGCCGCTCGACGAGAGCTGATTGCTGTGAGGGCGAACCGACAGGCCGCGGGGGGAGGGGGAGGCCGCGATGACAGCCGGAGCAGCACTACTTTTCAGCGCATGACGAAGGACAGTGCCACTGGGGTGCGGGTGGCTCGCACGGAGGTCTCGGGCAAGCACATTCTCTCTGTCCTCGTCTCTGGGGTATCCTTTCTGCTCCATGGAAACTCTGGAAAGGTAATAGGCAGGACTCGATGGGCCAATACCTGTAGTGTGATGTGGAGGAGTGTACTCAGTGAACTCTAGTGTAGGAGGAGCCAGTTGATTAGGAAAGAACGATGGCGATGGCTTCTGTTGAGGAGGCAAACTGCTGAAGGGGCTTGGCCAATTAATGTCATTGTGCATTGAGAGTTGTGTGCACCTAAGTTACGCATATATATATTATATAAGAGGGGGAGAAGGTAGCTACATAAAGGTCATCACATTTAGCTCAGATGAAAAACGTTACTCACCTGTAATCGAGTCGGTGAAAAAGACTATCTTTTGTTTATGTTCACAGGACAACAATATTTTGTGTGTGCATACAGTAAAGTTTATAATTTCAGTTCTTTTTTTTTTTTGAAAAAACCATACTCTATTGTACTTTACACAGTTCACGAAGAAGGTTCTGTTTCTCATTCCCTCTCCACACACTACTTTTCTAGTTTTAATTGTGCTTTCATGTTCAAAAAGAAAAAAGAATATTTCTTTTCGCACGAAACAGCGCCGTAATATTACAGTAAACGAAAAGGGTGCAAAAAAAAAAAACAGAAGAAACTGGCGAATATATATTTTGAAGACGGAAAAATGCAGAGTGTCTATAATCGAGAGAGAAACATAACCACCACGTAGAACTTCGTGTATTCTACACTAACTGACGCATCAGAGCGTTCGGCTCTTTCTTTTCCCTTTGGATTAGCGGAAGCAACATCCTGCACTGATCGAAATAATTCAGTACGTGAATTCGTGGCATAGTATACACATCTTTCGTACCTTCCTTCCCTTCGTTAGTGTTTGCATCAGCGCTGTTTCGCCGCAGTACTCAGGACAACATCAAAGCTTCCCACAACTGATATTCTAAATATCTTTTTTTTTTTCGACATCATTTCGCATTATTATTTCTTTTCTTAAAAAAAAAAAAAAACAACTCTTTTTCGAAAAGGGATAAAAGCTAAAATAATAAATGCAGTAAAACAACCAACAAACAGTCCGAACCATATAGTAGTAATAATAATAAATAAATTAAAGGCGAATCAGTATACAAAAAGTAAAATAAAATATAAGATATAAAATGTGCAGCTGTTTAGTATTCTGCGGGTTCACTAAACAGCTACAAATCAAACAAACAGCAACAACCCCATAAAAATAAAGTGTGCCGTATATGAGCGAAAAATATATAAATAAAAATTTTCAGCTGCAATGAGACGGTAAAGATCGTCAATATTCTTTTTCATCTTTCATGTTCTCCATTTTAAGAATTGGAGAGCAAACAAACATATAAACTCCACATACAAACGAAAACAAAATAAATAAATAATAATAGTACGAGTAGTAGTTCCAACTAAATGCGAGGCATCTCTCCGTCTCTCTTTTTACTTTCCCCTTTTGCTGAGTAAGAAAAACTTCTTCTGCGTCACTAATGAAAGTCATCACATTTAATCAACTTCAACACTGCAGATCGCAATGCTAAATGTCTTCCCAGAAGAAAAGGCATGACAATAGTGTTTTCCTATTGTTAGACACAAACAGATTTTTTTTTTCTTTCTTTGAACGTCTTAGCACGCTGCTGGTTTGTACATTCGGTCGAACTAGGGCGGCAGATATTACACGTATCTGTTTTTAGATAAAGTGGTAGTCGTTTGGAAACTTACTACTGACGTGCTCCGTTGAAAAATATTTCTGTTTAAAAGACTGTGAAGCATACATATGGATCTTACTTCTATTGCGCAAATGAGAATGCGCAGATATGTAGATAAAGAATGCAACCATCAGATAAAAGCATCTGCCATGACAGAAAAAAAAAAAACCCGGAGGAAGCTGGAGCATTTCCCATTCGATAAACTGCCCCTCGACTTGGAAGGGCATTGAGGAATGGAGAAAGAAGAGCCGTGCCAGGTTCCGTCTTCCAGCTGGTCCACCAGGACAACTACTTGGGAAGGATTGTGGATCCGACACTCTGCGGTGATGGTCGGCAGCCACTCTTGGAGCTGGAGAGAGAGGAGGCCGAGGTGGGGCACGCTGTAACGATGGGAGGAGTGGTGACATTTAACACTTGAACGAGAGCACTCACCAGCGTGGTGAAGTCATTAACGTGGCACTCAAAGGTGAGATCGTCATCCGGGAGGCGCACGCAGCGCAACGCTTGTTGAATATGGGCACCGGTCACTTGACGAAGCCCCAGCCGCCGGTAGATGCCGTCCATGACACAATAATACAGCGGCACCGTGCAGGTGAAGTCCATAAAATTAGCTCCGGCGAAGACGCCTACGCCCGTTTGAGAGAGGGGTGGCAGCGAGTCCCGTTCTGCTGTGGTATTCGCCCCACTCACAAGGGCTTTGCTACTGAGATGGAGAGAGCGAGGCGAGGCCATCGTCGGCGTGCTCCCGCGAGGGAAGTCTCCCAGCTCCAGACCACTGTTGTTGATGGCGGGCCCGTTGCTCTTGGGTACGTCGACGTCTGGAAGCAGCATGGAGAGCCCCGCACTCCCTCCGCCGTACACCGGAGCCGAGAAGAGGGTGCTGTCCAACCAGCCGTGCCCCTGGTACGATACTCGACTCAGTCCCCGGTCGTAGTCCTCCACCATGGCGTGAAACACGGAACGCAGCACTTCCTGAGGGTAGCGGCCCTGGATCATAAAGGCCATGCGGCAGAGAAACGTATCGAACTCCACGCGCTCCTCGTCTTCTCTGCCCTCCGCAGAGGGAGTGAGGTTCACAGCTAGGCGGCTATCCATGGCGGACGGACGACCCTCCCCGGACCCCGGAGTGCCGTGTCGGCTTCCCCGACTCACTACTTCCTTCTCCACCATGATGCCCCTGCCGGTGGTCGGGACCTCGGCGGAGCTGGACGGGGCTCGGCCGCTACCGCTGGCCACGCGTCCCTTGCCGCCCTTCTGACTGCCGGGAGCCGACGTGGGCTTGGCGCCCCCCACGACGTGGTTTTCTACAAAGTGACTACTGCTGGTGCTGCACGGCGCCCGACGGGAGGGGCTGCAGTTCGGCGGCACCGTAGAAGCCGAGCACTCGTCCGCACAGCTGCGCCGGATGGTGTCCTTGGCGGTGTTCTTCGCGTTGCTCTTCTCACCGCTGTTTCCGCTGATGGTGAGAGTGTTGAAGCCGTTGGGTGGCGGAGCAGGTGGAGAGGGAGGCGGGAGTGGCTTACCCAGACGACTCCCCGTCCCTTCGATCATCATGGGCACGCCCCAGGCTGGCACCTGCAGTTCCGTGAACAAATCCGACAGCAGATTCGCATCCGGCAGGGGAACATTGACGTGGTCTAAAATGTCGCTGAGGTCGTCCAGCGTGATGAGCTGCGGCTTCTCCCCGAGGCACTGGTTCTTGGCGAGCTTGAAGTCCGTAAGGAAATCCTGCACATCCATGGAGCCACAGCTGAACACCGAAATGTCACTGGACGAACGCAGCTCCGAGCGGTTGTCCACAACCCAACTGCCGTTAAATGACGGGCTCTTCATTATTGAATTGATCCGCTGCTGTGGAAGCACCACCTGAGCTATCTTGGAAGCACTGGAGGTACGAAGACCTAAACTCCCCACGCTCATACCATTGAAGGATTGGCCGAGGCCAGGGGGAGGCGACTCTTCACCGCCTATAATGTTGGATAAAAGCATGGGCTGCTGACTGCTGACATGCTTCATCGTTGGGCTCATCGGATCGTCAAAGCCCTTACTCAAAGACGTGGAAGGGGACTCCAGAGAGTCTACCCCGCGCAGAGAGTTGCCAGAGGGCACGTGCTGCAAGGTTGGTTGGCGAGGCGGTTTGCTATTGATATTCTGCAAAGTACTATTATTGTTCATTGTAGTCGTAGCCTGAGTGAGGGTGGGGCCTGAAGCAGTCTCGACATCAACGACTTCCGCCTGCAGCGTCGCCACATTCACTACAGTGATGACTTCACTGTCCTCCAGAGACGGTGTCATGGTGCTGACAGAGGAAAGCAGCGTCTTGGAGGGGACTGCAGTGGCTTCATCCGAGCTGGGTGGATGATCCTGATGCACCCCGCTACTGCTGCTCGAACTTCTGCGTGCGAGGGAGGTGAAGGCTGAGTTTGCCCACTCCTTTTCCTCCCCATCCCCACAGTGGCGCTGCTCGAGCGGTGGGCTGCTGCTGGAAACAGAGGACACCGACACCGACACGGGCGACAGAGAATGAGTGTTGGGGGGTGTGGCTCGCGACTTCGGGGAGGGCAAGGCGGGAGGGACGCTTGGCTTGGGGCTAGGATGCGCCAATGCCACCGCAAACGGTGACTTGGGTGGACTGGGAGGGATACAGATCACGCGATGGCTGCTCTGCTGCGGCACAGTGCCGCTGTCGTGGTGCTTCTCCTTTACCGTAGAGGACGAGCGAGAGTCGAGTATAACGCCCCGCGGGCGGATGACAGGCTTTTCGGGTCCGGAGACCCGTTTCGGGCTGGGTGGCAACTGCAGCATCGGAGGAGGCATTTTGGAGTGCGACGGGCTCGTGGAGGTGACAAAACGGTCGGAGGGGGCAGGGGAAAGTGGCTTCTGCGGAGTCGCCGAGCTAGCGCGAGCCTGCGACGGCGTGGGGTGTGAAAGCTCCGGTGCAGGGCTGCTGGTAGGATTAGAATGCGGATGAATGTCTTCGAGTCGCAGTTGATCAATAATATAACGAATGGGTTCTTCCGGCATCACCGACACGACGCTCTGGTAGAGCTGCGAGACCAGATTGGACACATGATGGTCCACCAGGTAGGCGTGGTCTGCTTGGTTGCCCTCCGTGAGGCCGTCCAAGTGCTCAGAGAGGACGTTGGGACTGGAATTGCTGTGGCTGTCTCGCTGAGAATTGGGAGCGGAGACATTGGTGGTGGGCACTGGTGCAGTACACAGCCGAGGAATGGACAGGAGCCGCGAGGGAGGTGGGGCGGCTCCTTTTCCGTCGCTCGCCTCCGCGGACGAGTTGGGAGGAAAGTTGGAGCGCACAAACCCCATGGAGGACCCTCCGCGACGTGGTGGAGTGGCCTCAATAATGACGGTGCTGTTGTGCTCCGCGAGTGCGGAGCCGCCACCGCCTTGCTTCTCCGCCGTCGACATAACGGCACCGGCGTCCGTCGAATGGTGATGCGAGCTGCGGCGTCGGGGAATCACCGTGGTGGTGGTGGTCGCCGGTAATGGCTGGGGAGTTCGCACAGCTTCGCGTTGTTGTTGCAGATACGGAGTCACCATGTTCGGAGACGAGCCCCTATGGAATGGTATTGAGTTCGTAATAGAGATAGCAACCACAGTAAATGCCCTACTTGACTATAGAAAGTTAAAGACGCCTTACTGTACTACTATTTGTGGCCGAAATCAATGTGATGTATGAAAATTTGAGTTAGGAACCCGCGTTTTGGGAGCCACACTTGGCAACAGTAATGTAGTAGCTTAAGCACCACTGAAGTGGTATATGCAGTAAGCCACTGGTGGTTGTGAGGATACCTTCGGCTGTACGCACAAGAAAAACTGATTTTTCTTTTATAAAGAAATATAACAGCAAGAAATTTATCTTTTACAACTAGATAGATGATCCAAACCGAACTTAGTGACGAGACGGAGGAAGCGAGTGAATCGAAAGAAATAGCGCGAGTATAAGTGTCTGTCCTTACCTTCTTCTCTCTCCTGAATGTTTTCGTTCGAGATCTGCCTCAAACGGAAGGGAGAGAAGTTTTCTTTGATGTTTTGTTTGAATACTAAATATTCTAGGGTAACTAGAGTAATAAATATATAGTGAAAAAGTAAAAACTAAGAAATGCTCTGCAACGCAACGGCGCAAGAGTAATATAAGTTCTACCAAGTCTCTTCTATGATCGTTGGAAAGTAACAGTATTATTGATTTTTCCGATGATAATAGAGATCTTTTTTTTGTTTGTTTGGTTTAGGTGTGATCCACGTAAAGGTCCTGTATTAGTGGGCACCAACTCTCTCTCTATATGGTTTGAGGCTAAGTCCACAGCAGGAGAAAAAAATTGTTAGAAATCCAACGAGAGAAAATGAGTTAGAGAAGCACATTTCCAGATACTGTAAACGAACGCGAAACTTTGTACTTTACCAAGAAGTACCGTCCGAAAACTATTTTTAGTTCATCATTAAGAATTTAGTTCTTTAGTTTAGCAATTATGCATTCTTATTTATACGAACAAAACAAAATGGTTTATTATATATATATATATATTGAAAGCAAGAAGTAGGAGTAACCACAGTTGTCTGCGGTTTAGCCATTTGGGAAGCGGCAACCTCTCCAGGACGATCGGAGTCATCATGGGGAACACACAAGAGAGTGAGAAGTCGGAAGTGCGCACTCGCTTTCTGCTGCCGCCTGTGGGTTAGCGCTGTATTTGTGCCTCCATGAATCGAATGGCATCGGTTTGGTTGCTCGTCATTTTAAACTCGTACACGTACTTGAACACTGTAGGAAAGTCCTTCTTGATGGCAAACACAAAACATTTGGCATTCTCACAAATGTCGCCTGCCGTCATTCCACCGTGCCCTACGCGGAAGATGAGCTGACCCTGGCCTAGAGAGCGCAGCACACCGCTGCTGGCTGCCTGCGACAGCCGCACAGCTAAGGATTCCGTATTCTCGAGCCCCTCTACGGGACTAATAAAGGAGGTGGGGCAGGAAGGCCCGGTGATGCTGTCACCGGACCCACTCGCCGCCGCCGCCCCACCTTTGTCGCTTCCAGAGGACGTCTTCTTACGCGGAATTTTCTTCACCGACTCGGTGATGGCCAGTGGTAGTTTGTTGAGTATACGCGAATCCACAAGAAAATGCCGAAACGTGGCCGCCACGCGCTCCGCCCGCTGCGAGGATTCCACATCCTGCCGCCGGCAAATTGACTCAGCGGTCACAACGGCGTCGACGTAGCCATGACGCTTGTTGATCTTGAAGCAATCCGTCGTGATCACCTTCGGCACAATCAGGCATGTCGTCCGTCCGTCTTTGGGAAATACCTTGTGCGGCAGAGGGAACAAATGATTCATGATGTCTGGGCACTGGGCCAACACTACGGTAGGAAGCGTAAAGAAAATGAAAATTCCCTCCTTACTGGGGTCCTTTTGAACGGCTTCGCTAACACGCTGCAGTTTTAGTACCACCGCCTTTGTAATGAGTAAACGCTTGTCCTGCGGCATCGCGTTGAGTCGGACGAAAGAAACAAAAAGTTCACGAGCGACTGAAGTTGGATCCGGTAATTTAATTTACTTTTACTAACAACCAATTAAAGACAAAAAAAAAAAAGAGGTGAGAGGAAAACAAGAAGCATTTGCACTGAAGACGTCATGCAGAAGTTCAGCTACCGGATGAAATACCAAATATTTGTTCTCTCGTCATCTTGTATGGCACACTCAGGCCGGCACCTGCTCTTATCCTAGACCGCCAACCTTCCCATTTGAAAGGACGCGATCTTGTATCGCTTCCTCCTCCTCCACCGACAGCGGGAAGGTTTTCTTGTAAAACGCAACTGCCGCAGGAGAAGCCCGTATCACAGTCGGATCAAAAGCCATGAGGCACAGGTCTTTACTGCAACGCACTCGAGAGAGCGCCACGTACGCCTGACCGAACTCAAAGAAGGAGTGGTCGAGCTGAACGCGAGTCATTGAAATCGTCATACCCTGCACACGGTGGACCGTCAGTGCCCAGGCGAGCTGCAGGGGCACCTGGGTTCTCGCCAGCGCGACATAGCGCCCTCCCGGCTCGCTCACCTCCATCTTGACTCGAGGAACCGTCGCGATAATCTCACGGCCCTTATGGACGCCACTGGGAGTGATGAAGCGAACGACCGGCAGCATCTCTCCGTGGAACTGCTCTTGAAAACTGATCACTACCCCAAGGTCTCCATTGGCCAGCTCGGGATAATCGGATATCGCGGCAATCAGCACCACCTGCGCCCCCGCCTTCAACGTGAGAGTGGCCGGGAGGGAAAACTCGCTGTCCAAACTTGTGCCGGGCTCCGCAGCGTAGTCTTCGGAGAAGTAACGCTGAAAGGAAACGGTCTCCAGCTCTTCCAGTCGCTTTTGATTGTGCGACTCCACATCCTTGAGGCGGCACAACAGTGTAGTGGGCTCCACCCCAGCACGTGTCTCCAAAGAACGGTGTAAGCAAGCTTGTGTGACGGTCTTCACAGCAGTGGTATAGAGCCCTCTACGCACATCTTCGCAGGCTTGCTGCAAAACCAGATCTTCAGCATGCCTATAGTTGGTGCGCAGCTCCACACAGGCGAAGTTACACGGGTTCCACATGGAGCTTTGAAACGCACTGAGGACCTCTTCCCCACCTCGAGAGACGGGCGGCAACTGAAGGAAATCCCCAATCAGTAACAACTGAAGACCACCAAAGGGTTGAGACGGCTTCTTCCGCACCGCGCGGGCCACCTTGTCCAGCAGGGTGAAGATGTGCGCCGGAAGAACACTGATTTCATCGATAATCAGCAGCTGACAGTCCCGCCACCCGCGTACAACGTCGGAGTGGCTCTGTACGCGTTGGAGGATGGACTCCAGAGTCCCCTCCCCTTTACCGATACCCGCGAACGAGTAAATGGTACGGCCGCCAAGCTGTCGCGCCGCGACGCCAGTGGTGGCGGTGGCGGTGTAGCGCACGACCCGCTTGGGAAGCACGTTCTCCATCACATGAAGGAGCCACGCCGTCTTTCCCGTTCCTGCGGCTCCAGTGAGGAATACGTTGCGACCCGCCAACAACTGATGGAGAGCTCGTCTCGCTTCCGTGGACCAGTTCGACGGAGTCACCACCTCAAGAGCGTCAGCCGCCAAAGCCGAGTCCTTCCGGCTCTGGGAAGGGGAATGGTGCTTCTCTAACCGGGAGTCGGATGGTTTCGTCTCCTCCTTTCTGTCCGGTGGCAGCGCGTGGTTGTCCTCCACGTCGCTGGGAGTATTCTCTACTTCCTCTACGAGAGGGTTGTCGGTATTTGACCATTCATCCATCGCGCCGAGCGTACTGGCGCCGAGCTGTAGGTCGTCACGAGCATCATTGGCCTCCCTCGCGCGTTTGGACCCGACATTCTTTTCAATGCTGTGCCACTGCGACTTGTCCTGTATCTTATGTGCCATGGTGAAAAGCTCCTCAATGTCCTGCATTGTGTGGATCAAGATGGTGCACATATGCAGGCCATGCGGAGCCACTAGGGTGAGTTTGCCCTCGTTTAAAAAAGACGCTAGGACCTGACGGATGTCTTTTAAGGGGAAAAACGTCCCCGCCCCTTTCCTGTGTCGGCTGGAACGAACTACCAGACAAGGGCCCAACGCAGTTTGCCAAGAGAGATAACACTCCGTGCCGCCCCACTGTGACACGCGCTCCCCGCTAGAGGAGGTCACCACGATCTTTCCAGTGACGGCATTGGGGGTCGACTTTAGGCGCTGGCCACCCAGAACTATCGACATTCTTGTCACTGAGAACAGGGAAGATGTAGCTAGCCTTTGGGAGAAAGTAGATGCACTCGGAGAAGCCCGCAAACGTTTTTCTTTTTCTTTTCATCATTTTTTATTTGTTTAGAGTTAAGAAGCCGCAAAAAAAGAGAAAGCATGCATGGTCTCATTAAATACGAGTTTCTCACCATCTTGGATATGTCTATTTAATTGAAGTGCATGCTAATGCTCTTTCTTGTTGCTGTGCGGCTTTCCTCTTTCTCTGCGCCGACACCATTCTCGTCGCAGCACTTACTCTGGATGGATTTCACGGACACGGGGGCCCTACCGTATCTCCGTTAGGCACCATGATGGACTCTCCCAGATTGACTGCGACGGGTGCCTCCTGTGCCACACGCTCTGCACGGTAGCCCACATTCAATCGAAGGTACTGCCGCGCTCCCGCCTCCACTGCCGCAATGTCCACCTCGTCTGGTGTGAGGCCGATGCTGAGTACACGACGGAGCTCCACCTCAAGCGAGGAGAGGCTCATGTCCAGGGCCATGGCGGTGTATCGCACTTCTGTGGCGGCACGATGTGCTGCAATGTCTTGCGTAGCCAAGCGCTCCACGCATTGCCTCGTGAAGGATGAAGTCTCCCGTTGAGCATCAAACAGCTGCAAACGAACTTGAACCAGCTCATCCTTGAGCTGCTGAATTTCTAACTTGGCCGCCTGCAGTTGATCCTCCACACTCACCACCGCTCTGGCCCCGCCTCTCGGACTACGGGGTCCGCGCAGCACAGCGGTGCCCCGTGTGTCGTGCGGCATTCCCCCCGCGGTCCGAGCCTTTGAACCCGGCAAAGGGCCGCTGCCTGACTGGGAATAACCACGGAGACAACACTGAAGCGGTGATCCACATGAGAAGCACTGAACAGAGGATAATATGCACCGATAACAGCGTATAGAAGGTATATCCACACTGCGAATGGAACTGGTACAACAAGGAGTGATATTGATACGTGAAGTTCGAAGTATCATCTGGGTTGCGAAACCTATGCTGTATTCAAGCTCGATTTACTACCTACTTGGGTACTGAGAAAAAATGAAATTCTTTCTGAATGCCAGATAAAGGCATCTTCGTAATTACTCCAACAACGAGCTCGTTTATTTTGTCTCTCCGAAACAAGGGAGAATCACACACGCGAAAAATAATAATAATAATAATAAAAGTACAAAAATAGAGGATTCAACAGAAAAATTGGTGTAACGTATTTCTCATAAAACTACAGTAGCGGCACAGGGACAGCCCACTCATTCACGAGGAGCTGTATCATCACAAACCCTTGATCCCTTCGGACTCCCTTTTGCGATATCGTCTCTAATTCTCGTCATAGCTATGAGAGCCTAGAAGTGAAGTGAGATAACTACGTGATACATCCTAAAGAAACTTGTCCTGCCGCAGCACCCACATCGACTTCATGGCATTCAATCATTTCTGTCACAATATTCACTATCAAAAACTCAATAGAATACACCGCACTTATGCGATCCAGCACTTTTTAATATGTCGAAGTTTCGAAAATAAAACACAGTTAAAACTACACTATAAATGTATACCCGAGCATGCGAATCAAGCAAAAGTATTATAATATGTTGAACATATATATATATATATATATATTTAAATAACATCTCTTCTCTCACAGAAGATCTTTTCACAAAGATGATCTACAAAAAGGTAATCAGAAATTAACCACCGTATCTAAGTCTCTTGTTGGTCTTCTTAGAATCTTGGGATCTTAAAAAAAAGTTCAATTAATAGGACATGATAATACACGTCACCTCACACTTGAACCAAAACATTACAATAAACTAGTTCCTCCTCCCCTCAACGTATAACATGCGGCACACTGTCTTGTTGCACAGCAACATGATCCATTTCATTTCATAGATTTAGAAATGAAAAGCATTTAAAAAACGTTGTTCCTTCTTGGGTCTGTCGCATGCTTCAATGAGGGGAGCTAGCTAATGAGTTTTGTTTGTTTCCGTTATCTTGCACAACATGTAGAAGAAGGGGGTGGGATATAGACCTATTCCCAATTGATGTGTAAGAATAAAAAATAGTAGTATTATATAACACTCTAATGACGCGCATCACATCTAATGGTAATAGTAATAAGGATAATGTTACAATCATGAAGCGGCGTACTCAAGAAATAATGCTCATTCTCATGAAGGAAACTCAAGTCCACTGGAAAGATTCAATAATCCTAACGCTCTCGTTTTTTAAAAAGAAAATTACTTCCCCTTACCTCCCCTTAAATCCCTATTAGGAAAATTCTTTTGGCATGTAGAGAGACACTCTTCCCGTGATACGCTTTTCCTTTCTCGCTCACGTGTGCTATCGAGCGACACCCTGGCGCTGGCGCTCGAACTGCTCATTCAGCTCTTCCTTCGCCCATTCATAGCGGTTGTACAGCTCCGCGGTGCCTTGAAGAAGGTTCAGCCGCTGGCTCTCCAGGTTTCCGGTGTTGAAGCGGTGACGAGACTGGCACATGTCCAGAATCTTCTGACAGAAGGTGCCGATACTGCGAATATCCTTCCCAATGTGCTGGCGCTTCTTGGCGATCAGGTCTGGATCGTAGAAGTTCTGCACATTCTCGAGGGCGTTCTCGATCTCTTCCATCTCCTCGCTGCGGATGGCTAACTCAATGTTGCCCATGTCCAGGAACTCCTGCTGCTCTGCCGATGTCGCGAGCAAGGCTGCCTGCTGCCGAAGCGTTTCCTTCTGCTCGGCGAGGCGATTGTTGACACGCTTCTGGTGTTCGAGACTGGTCATGTACTCTTCCATATCCACGTTCATCTCGAGAAGCACCGCCTTCATACTGTTGTTCTCCTTGCGGATAGAGTCTAACACCAACTTGAGCGCATCCAGCTCCTGCTTGCCATCGTCTCGCTCGTTGCGGGACTTGTCTAACAGTTCGTCGAGTCGTTCCGCACGACCAAAGCTTTCGAGGTACCGCTTCATCAACTCGTAGTAACGTTCCTGGAACTCATCCATCCACTGCGTGGTCTCCTTCAGAGCCTCCACCACCTCCATGGGTGCCTTCTCGGCCTTCTTCACGTGCGGGGTCGCCGTCAGGACGTTGTCACCACTGCTGCTGTTGCCCTGTGTATGGCACAGTGCTTCTAGCGTCGGAAGGGTCTGCAGCTCCACGGGCTCGGGCTTGCGGTTCATACGCTCATCGAAAGATCCATCTTCTAGCATGGCTTTCGTGGGAATTGCCACGGCACAGGTGTTCTTCTTCGAACGGCTCTTCTTGGAGGCGTTCAACGAGGTGTCCTGAGACGAGCTCGAACTGTCGCCGAGGTCGGGAGTGTTGACCTGGTCCCGCAGCTTGTCGACCAGGCTTGCCCTGGCGGTGTAAGTCAGGCGCTGGGCAAAGACATCGTTCCGCTCCGCCGCGTCAATGGAGCTGCGGCGCACCACTTCAATCATTTCTTCCATCGCATCGTAGATGCAAGCCATCTCTCGGTGCCGGGTTTCAATCTCACGCCGCATGCAGGGCTCCTCGGCCTTCTTGAAGACCATCACCTCGCGGCGCAGACGCTGAAGCGCTTTCGCCATCGCATCAGGGTTGTCGTCCATCATGGCAATCTCATCTTTAGACACACCCATGCACCACAACATCTCGTTGATAGACTCCCGCATCTGAGTGTCGTCCACCTTGTTGCCATGGATCAGTGAGGCAGGCACCTTACCAGCGAAATCGGTCATCGTGCCGACGTCTTGGGTCGCTTTCGCATAGCCGTAGCGGGTCAGTACCTTCTTGCTCGGGTCACGAGAAGTGGGCAGCGGCTCGCACACCAGTGGATGCTCGCGACCATGACCAATCATAATGCGTGGCTTGCCCTCCACGTTGTTCAGCCCATAGTTCAGTACGCTGAGGCCCTCCCGCATTTCCTTGGAGCGGTCCGACAGATGCGACGGGAGCTTGAGAGCCGTCACAATGGGCACGGCGGCCTTCTCGACCTTACTCTTGCTCTTGATGATGATGGGGACGTCCCCATCGCTGACCTTCTTCGTATGACTATCAAATGCACGCACCGCCTCCCGCACGTCCTCGCGCTGAAGAAGACGCCACACGGGGTTCTTCTTCTCCCACATGTACAGCGGTTTTCCCTTCTCGCTGATGGAGCCTTCGATGGGCTGCTCCTCATTCGCCGCCATCGCTTCGTTCACCAGGCAGCGCATCGCGGCGCTGGCGTATTGAATTTGTCGGGGGAAGTGATCGGCGCGGTCCTCGTTGAGTATCGGGGACTCTTCCTCCGCCTGCATGCTGGCACCCAAGTTTTGTGTGGCCCACAAGATACGATTCGCTTCAATTGCCGTCAGGCCACGCTCCATCCGCGGCGGTGCCGTCTCGTTCTCCTCCTCGTACGCGGAAAGAATCTGAGCACGCTGCTTGTCCAGCACCACGGCGACAGCGTCGGCGATCACCTGCATGGACTGCAGCTGCTCCTTACGTCTCGCGGGAGTGTCTTCAATGGCCAGGCGGCGTTCACTGCCCTCCAATCGGCTGTGGCTGGTGTCGCTCTTCTCTGTGGACTGAATGATCTCTAGCGCATCCTGCACCTCATCCGACTGCTGGAGGTACTCCTGCACCATCAGATCAAATAGGGTCGGCATCACTTCCTCGCCTTGCTGCGCCTGCAATTGTTCCAGCTTGGCAACCAGCAGCTGATGTTTCTCCTCCGCCGTCCACACTCGCGGGGCCTCACCCATTTCTCTGGCGCTCGTTTCCTCCGATGCCTCGAGCGCCACGAGCTGATCCTTCATCGGGTGGCGCATCACGGCGTGCTGGATGACCTTCTCGACCGTGGTGGCGGCAGCGGTCATCTCCTCCGGATTCGACTTCTCCGGCTCTGCCAAGTGACGACGGATCACCGCCTCCGCCGCCTGCAGGGCGTTCATATCCGAGAGCACCAACGCCTCCTCCACATGGTCCTCCGTGGAATCCGCCAGCTCCACCACCTCCGCACGGTGAGTGGTCGCGGGGGACATGAAGGCCAACGGACATCCGGTGGCCTCCGAGCGACCCTCGCTGTAGTCCCGGAGCAGCAAGACGGGCTGGCGATCCTCAATAGCGAGAAAAACCGGCTTCTTGGCGTTGGGCTCGACCTCCTCGATGGCGGCGTCCTCCAACGTGTCGGTAAGGTTTTGCACGCGACGCGTCCACTGCTGCAGCGTCATGGGCTCCGCACCAGAGTGAACCTCACGAGCCGTCAGCCCCATTCGAGTGCTCTCGTAGGCGTGGAGTGGCACCAACTCCTCCACTTCCTCACCGTTCGGCGTCGCCTGATAGCCCGCTGCCTCGCTCAAGATGCGCAGCACACGGTTAAGGGTCACAGGGTCAATGTTCCCCTGAATCATAGCGGTGGTCAGGTTGTCGTTATCACGGCTGTTCACAGAGCCGATGTAATTTACTAGCGCCCGGATCGCATCCATAGTGGACTGATGCATCTGCTCGCGAGGTGTTTGCTCCATTACCTGCATATCGAGGCGCTTGCACAACAGGGTGAATTCGGGACGACTGAGGTCCTGAATGCGACTGCTTAAGCGCTCAATGTTGCGCACTGGAACGTGCTGCACGCTGCTGCGTGAGGCATCCAAATCGGCCAGCTTCTCAATTTGAGTGCTGAGCTGCTGATATTGTTGACGGGTGATGGGCTGCGTGTAGACCACCATTTCCGTGGAGGTAGGCGCTTCCAACACACCCTTCTGCTGCTCGCTGCCAGAGATGGATTTACGTAGATGGTCTGCGAGATCCCGTTTATTCTTGGGGTTGAGTTCCAGCACTTGGTCGGCCAGAATAACGTACTCCTGCGCGTTTAGCTGTGCCTCCTTCATGCAGTTGGCCACTTCTTCCGCAATCAGCTCGTTCACCACCGCTCTCGCCACGCTGGGTTTCACACGCTCCTCGGACGAAACCAGTGCGCCGCCACCATAACCCTTCTCCGCGTAGCCCTCCTGCGAGGCCGTGAGCAGTGTGTGGGCCACCTGGGAAGCCATTTTCTGCACACTGTCCGAGGTGAAGGCTTGAAGGCGCTCCATCAACTGCACGTTCGAGCGGGCATTGAGTTCACCGAGGCGAGCGGTCATGGCATTCGCCTCCTCAGCTGTCATGGAAGACTTCTTGTCGTAATGGCGAGAGATTTCATCATCCGCCATTTCGTGCATCTTGACTCGCACCACGTCAATCTGTTCAGGGGAGAGTGCGTCCTCGCCTGTCATGGTGGACAGTTCCTTACAGATGGACTCCATCTCCTTGTTGACGAGGACGCCCACCTTCTCTCTCTCCAGGCCATCGTCTTCCGTGCAGAGCTGGTGGATACGCTCCTTCATCTCTCGGCTCTCCGCCTCGCTAAGGCGGCCATGCTGTTCACAGAGTTCAGCAATATTGTGATTGCAAAGCTCTTGAATCTTAGCCGCCACCAGGTCCACCTTCTGAGGGCTGATGCGCTCCTGCTTATCGATCAGCTCCTGGAAATCGTTTTCCAGGCGCCTAGAGACTTCCCCACTGAGGCTCTTGAGAACCGCACGTGAGAGAGCATTATGATTGTCCGCAGCGATACGGTTCTCACTGCTGGTGAGACCCTCCAGCTTCTTGTCCATCTCCTCCTTCTCTTTCCTCTCCTGCTCAAAGAATGCCTGAAGCGAGGACGCTAGGTTGCTCATAGAGCCCTGCACAACCTTCACCTGCACCGGGGAGAGTTCTTCGCCGACCTCGCCCTGCATCATCATCATGAGCTTCTCAGGCACCTCCTCCAAGTCGTTCTCACCCATGGCCACCTGGCGCTGCGCAATCACTCGGACGTCCTTTGCACACTGCGCATCCGTGCTCTTGAGGGTCTTGTCGTGCTGAGCAGCAGCCACTTCCATTGCCTCCAGGTAGAAGCGGTCCGCCTCTCCACGCGCTGCCTCTTTGAGCTCCTTCGAGAGCAACGAACGGAGCGAGTTGGAGTAAGGGTCTTCCGACTCGTGAGCAATGAGAACGTCGATGTTATCACCCAAGGTCTTAAGTTTTTCGGGCGTAAAGGAATACTGTGTGCCTTTTGGCCGCTGCTCCGCCGCAGACATCGACTTCACCAGCAAATTTCCGAGGCGGTCCTGCATGTGTCCCAAGTCCTTTTTGGCCACTTCCTGCAGCTTGGCCCGCATCGCCTCCTCCTCCTCTACCGCAATACGGCTCTGGCGGGTGGCCATCTGCGCCAATTCTGCAGCCGCGAACTCACGCTCGTTCTTCTCGACGGCCGAGATACTGTCCAGAGCATCCCTCTTGATCTTCGCGCACATCTCATCAATCGTGGCGTGTGCCGCAGCAGTTTCCTCAGAACTGACATCTTCCCCAGTGGCCTCTCGGGCCATTGCCTTCTTCTCCTCCTGGGCGTGGAGTGTCGCGGCCAGCTCACTGACCTTCTCCTCCACAGCGTCGGCTAATCTCTGGTGTGCCTTCTGCTGCTCCTTTCCATACAGGCGCTGGAGTTGCTGGGCAAGAGCCTTTTGCTGCTCTTCACTGAGGTCCCGGTGCGCTTTGGCCACATCTTCTATTTCGTCTGCAGAGAGGTTGTTCAGCTTGTTCATAAAGGTTTCCAAAGTGCCGGCGTCATCACTGAGGAGATCCCCCCAATAGGCCGCCGAGGCAGTCGAAAGCGCAGCGGCAAAGTGCTCCGCCTCCCGCTCGCCAAGCGCGTGATGCGCAGACTTGGCACTCTGCAGCTCCTTATCTGTCATATGCGACATCTCTGCCTCAATCTTCTCCTCCGATTTTTTGTTGATGTCACGCAGCACATCCGATAGCTCCTCTAGAGCCTTAGACACTTCAGCCCCCTGCTCCGGGCTCAGTTCCTGCAGCTGCTGTTCTTGAGCCTCAAGGACTTCTCTCGAAAGAGCAAAAGCCTCCTTGTCCATATGGTTCTTGTACGACTTGCCGATAACTTTAATAGAATCGTGTGCCACATCATCGTACTTGTGTGTTGCTTCCGCCACGCAGTCGTCCGTACTTTGAACTATCTTATCGCTTAAGTTCTTGATGGGCTCTATCATGCGGGGTTGTTCCGACTCGACCCAGTCGTCACGATCTTTCTCCTTATAAGGCGTGTTGAACTCATTGGTGAGCGGGTTGTCCGAGTTCTTCACCAGCTTCAGCTGCTCCGTCAACTGCTCCAGCTGCTGGCTGGAGAGCGGGGCACTCGCCCCCTGCGGTGCTAACTGCTCGTGCAGTGCGAGAACTTGCATCTTGGCGACCATTTGGCCGATTTCAGAGGCGGCTGCCTTCTTCATCTTGTCCTCGCAGTCCCTCATCTCCTCTTTCCGGTACGCCTCATTTGCTGCATCGAGGCTATCGAGGCTCTGCTCCACCGCGGAGATGTGCTGTGCAGTGAGGCGGTTGACCTCCTCCTTGGCCTGGTCAGCGACACCGTTGCACACTGCCCGGATCTCCTCCTTGGACAGCTCCATCTCGCCACCCTCGCTGGCAGCCTGTAGCTCCATAGCCATCTTCTCTACTTCGGCATCGACAATGTTCTCCAAGTCCTTGCGAAGCTGCTCATTCTCCTTCTTGGCTTCGTCACGCAGTTTGTCTAGAGAGGCCTTGCGGTCCTTCGCCGCCTCACGTGCACCGCGCTGGTACATGGCCGCAATCGCGTCGTCACTCTTCTTCTTGAGGTCTGCCGAGATCTTCTCAAAGGTGGCCGCATCGACGGACTCGTTCTTGTCCAGCACCCTGTCCAGCACCTCGTCGCAGTGAAACGCCATCTGATCAGTCATGTTCTCCAGCCCACGGCCCATCGCATCCGCATGAGCGTTGGCGTTCGCGTTGTTATCCTTCCGCAGCTCACGGTGCAGGGAATCTGCGAGGTGCTCACCATTCTTCGCCATGTGCTCCTCCAGCCCCTTTGCCAGACGGTCAAAGCACTGCTGCAGCAGCTTCTCCTGGTGGGGATTGGCCACACGACGGGACTTCTTACCATTCGTCTGTGTAGCCTCCTCGGCGGTGGCCTGCAGCTTCTCCGGCAGGTTCTTGAGCAGTTCTTTCGTTTGCTGTTGCTCTTCGGCGATCGCACCCCGGAGCTCCTGACGACCGAGAAGGTTTCCCTTGTCCGATGTCGCCAACTCCTCGGCCACCGCCTGCCGGTGCAGCCGGCGCTGAATGCCTTCCAGCTCTGACGCAGCGAGCTCCTTCTCATGGGCCTTGAACTTTTCTCTCTCCGGCTTGGAGAGCAGCCGCAGCGGTAAAGCGTTCTTTTTGTCCTGTTCCACCATATCACCCGTCTTGAGGTCGCCCTCACTGGCGCGCCACGCCGCCAGAACACGTTCGGACATCTTGAGGGCCTCCTTGAGTTCTTCCTGGGCCGCGTTCTGGGCCGCCTCCTCCTCCGCGGAGAGCGGGTGACCGGGCGATGGCGGTGGAACGTGGAACTGATCCTTCTCTACGGCGTCGGCGATCACGTGCAGCACCTCCTCCAGCATTGCCACCGCTTGCAACACTTCGCGGCTTGGCTCCGGACCAGCGCCATTCTTATCCCCACTTTTTTTGTTTCTTTTT
This sequence comes from Vickermania spadyakhi, assembly GCA_030849815.1. NCBI lineage: Eukaryota > Euglenozoa > Kinetoplastea > Trypanosomatida > Trypanosomatidae > Vickermania > Vickermania spadyakhi. The sequence continues at coordinate 140,527 of JASAOA010001874.1, forward strand.
CCGCGGATCCTCTGGCCATCCTCTCCGATGACGTCTTCACCGTCCTCTTCGTCCTCGTCGCCACGCGCTGACTCGTGAGCGGTGTAGACGTCACCGTTGTTGTCCTTCATGATGGCACCCATGAATTGTCCCGCCGCTTTAAGAGCGCGGCTGACTTCATCGTTCCCCAACTGGCGCAGGTTCTCGGCCTCCCCCGCCTCTGCACCGTTGCCGAGAGCGAGCTCGCCGTTCTTCTCCATGGCCTCCATCACTGCTGTGATGGCGAAGTTCGTGTTGGTCTCCTCGTCCTTGCTCGGTGGCGTTGGAAGGGAGTGGCCGCAGTGGGGACACATCTTGTCCGCATTCGAGTGAAGCTTGCCGACCGCACTGCTTCTGTCCGGCTTGCCGAGCCGACCACCGTGCGACGCCTGGGCCTCGTAGGCCCGGCCCACCGGATTGTCGTCGGAGTCGATATAGTTTTGTTGCTGTGTGACGCCGTCATCGCCAGTGATGGGGCGACCCAGCATAAAGGAGGCACGTCGGACCTGGCCTTCGACGGTCAAGCCGGCATCCGCGCGGTCGTACGGGGCAGAGACCGCACGCTTCGGTGGGAGGGATGGCGATTTTTTCCTCTCCTCTCTTTCCTTTTCTTCCGCACTTTTTGCAGCGGCCATTTGCTGCTGCGCCATCCAGTTCTGGTTGCTGTTGGCCAGCTCCTGTGCCAGCTCATCCAACTGCTGCTTCAGGGCATCATTCTCTGCCTGTGAGGTCTTCAGCGCACCCGCGAGAACCTTCTTTTCCTTCGCGTTGCGCTTCCGCTCCCGTTCCAGCTCGGCTGCCAGCTCCCCGGCCTCGCGCTTGTACAGTTCTGCCCGATCTCTCTCGTGCTGGAGCTCCTCTTCCTTTAGTTGGAGTTCCTCCTTGAGCTGCTCAATCTCTCGCATGAGGGACTCAATCAGCGCCTCCAACTCCGCGAACTTTTCGTCGCGGGAGTCCTTCTGTTTGGACATGATGTCGGACTTCACACGCAGCTTCTTCTCTAGCGTGTCAATCTTCTGCTCTGCGGCAGCGAGCTGCAGTTTCAGTTCCTTCGCGTTGAGCTCCTTGTTGATCTGAGGCTTGTTCCGCACACGCTTGGCACGCTGAGCGAAGCGCAGTGTGCTTAAGGTTTCCTCACGGTTATACATGGCCATGGAGCAGTGGCAGACCAGAGTTGTGATAGAGTTACCACCTAGCGACTCCTGGAGAATACGAGTAAGCTTAGAGTCACGATAGGGAACATAGCCGGACTTCCCATCGGTAAGCTTATAAATGACGTTCCCGAGTAGGGTCAGACTCAAGTTAATGGTCTTCGCCTCCTGCAGACGTTCGCCATCCGCCAATGTTTTGTACACCTTCTCACTACCCGCTAAATCGACGAGATTCAGTCGACTGACAAAACTCTGACCGTGCGGGTCCCCCGTGTAGTCCTTCTGCTCCAAGTAGATAATCACCAAACTGTGGGAACGGCTGGAGGTTTCATTGATGTTGGTGACGGCAGTCTTTCTCTTGTTGGCTGCAAAGCTGATGAGGCCAACCACCTCCTCGGCGGTTTGGACCTCCGGTCTGGCAAGGTCTTCCACGTAGATACCGTTCTGATTCACAAGATCCTCACGAATACGATACTTCTTCGCTGGGTTGTTGAAAGACGTCGAGACCGGCGCGAGGAGATCGAAAATATCCTCCTTGTAAATTTCAAATATAGACACCGAAACTTTCCAGGTGCGCTCGGACCGGTGAATGGACTTGAGGCGCCGAAAGAGCTCTTCCACCATGCGCGGAATCATACCTCTCATCTTGTAGTTGGGCGAATCGGGGCTAAAGACATCTGTGGCGCCACCGTGAGGACCCGTCATACTGTGCGTCTTGCCACTGCCCGTCTGGCCGTACGCGAGCACAGTGCCGTTGTAGCCCTTCATGACATTTTTAACGATAGGACGACCCACGCGCTCGTACAGCTCCGCCTGAGTCGTCTGGTGGGAGAAGACTTCATCCATGGTGAAGTTCTTCGACATCTCGTTGATAGAGCCCAAGCGAGAGCGGTTCTTGGCGAACTCAACGGACGGAGGGGCACCCGCCTGATGCATGCGGTCCAGCACTTCAATATTCTGCTGATCAAATGCCACACATAGGGAGGAAACCTTCTTGTTCTTGTGGTGTGCTTGCTCCTCCTCTGTGATGGGCTTAAACCGCGTCACCACACGGACTTCCGGGCGGTTAAACCTCATAATTTCTTTGGAAGAAAACGGAGCTTGTTCACCAAAAGTAAGTTTTCTTGTGGAATGGGTTTGGTGTTGCTGTTATTGTTTCGTTGTTTTGATATAGTGGTTGATTTCTTGTATTTATATATATATTGGGTTATGTTAATACTGTTACCTCTAATAAAGTTTAAAGTTTTCTACTTTGCTATTGAGGAGCCGATATTTGAACGAGTGTTCGGGAGAAGGAAGACAGTATATAAAAAGTCCTAACAAGCGAATACAGCGTCAGCTCAATAATACTACCGACGACAAAGCACAGTAACTTTCACTGGAGCCGCAACGTTGATCCTGTGTTCTTTGCACACGCTGCTCAATAGCAATGCGTTAAACGTTACGTAGGAGAGAAATGAGGTGGAGGAAATGTCCTTATTGCTCTACCGAGACGTATACGATTAGTGCTTCCCTGACAGACACGAGGAATCCCCCTAAAAAAATTCTTCTTTTCCGGTGACTGGAAAAGAGAAGAAAAAGACGAATCTTTTAGTCTGCAGAATACCAAAAAAGAAAAACAAAAAGAGGAGCACAATGACAATGTGAAAGTCCATACGATGTCCCTCCCGCTTTAGGCAACACGGGAATGTCATTCGCCAATGTGTCGATGCGCACTCTGACACTGATATATCATTCGAAGCTCTCTTTACCCCTTTCTTGGTGGGCTTGGTTTATGATGATGTGTCCTGCCCAGAACTGGTAGAGGGAGCGTAGGGGCTCAATTTTTTTTTTTAATAAAGGAAATTAAAATGAAATGAATGATTTCAAATTAAGCAACTCACACATTCCGAAAAAAAAAAAAAATGATTAAAAAAATGAATATAATTCAAATTTCTACTCTAAGCTGGTAAAAGCCCATAAAAATATGTGTAATTTTAAATAATCTATGTTGAAAACAAAGTAATTCCCTCACTTGTGAATCTAAGTGGTACGTCTGTGGAGTAAAGAGGAGAGGGAGGGGAGGGTGTAGGTCCGGTCAAGTGGGAGAAACACTTACCGCTGTTGCTCCACCCGATAAAGAAACCTCAAAAGCGAGTTATCACGAACAAACTTATAGTCTGCGTTTCCTGATACTGCACCTCCATTTGTTTTACAACAAAGCACAGCCATGTCTGGCAGGCTTTCACTACTCTCCCGTCGGTGTGTCTTGATTTATCCGGGAGATCGATAATTATTGAAGTCAGTAAATACACGAAAAAGATGATGATGACAACAACAAAATGACATCAACACAGAAATATAAATAAATAATAATATTAGTAATCTACTATGACATAGTGGAAGTACAGCTAGAAGGTAATCTTCTTTTACTTTCTATTGATAATTGGAAAAACAGTAGTGAGCAAAATACGTCTGTGCGTGTGTGTCCCTACGGTGTGCTGTGGCGTCTCTTCTTCATTTCATTGCCTTCACTCATAGGTGTTGTGTAGGTGGGGGTGGGGATGTAGTCGTCTAGTCTAAGAATGGTAGTGTAAATTACTGTAGCGGAATGACGGTTCTCGTTACAGCGTCTCCTCTCGTTCTGCAGCAGGAGAGAGGGTGGGAGAACCTTCGGGCGCCTCCTCGTTAGCCGCCGTCTCCGTGCGGCGCTTCTTCGTGGCAGCGACCTCTCTGTCACTACTGCTACCCGAACTACGCGTGGAAGAGGCGGTGGAGAAAAACGCGGTTTCCACTATCTTTATGGAGGCCTTGTACTGCTCCACCGCTGTCGTGGAGATCTCGCAGTGTCCGCCAAAGCACTGGCGGCACGCGGCCACGTACATCTCGGCACCGCCAATTAGCTCTTGCTCTTCCGCATGAACGGTACGGCGCGTGAAGCTACCGGGTCGCTTGTGGCACACCATGCACACGGCGGTGAGCTTGTCGATCGCCTCGCAGTAGGGGATGAGACTGCACACCTGGCCAAAGGGCTGGCGGCGGTAGTCCCCGTCCAGCGCAGAGACGATGACGGTCTTGCCGGAATCGGCAGCCGCGCTCGCAAAGGAGAGCAGGTCCGGAAAGAATTGTCCCTCGTCGATCCCAATGACGTCAAAGGCCTCCCAGCTGTGGCCCACCGCGGCGAGGCAGCTGACCGCGGCGTGCACCTTCAGCTTGGCCTGATCGTGAGAGGCCATCGCCTCGGCGGAGTAGCGCGTGTCCTTGTCGTACTTGATGACGAAGCAGCTGCGGCGAGCGTAGATCTCACGGCGGATGCGCCGCATCAACTCCGTCGTCTTACCCGCAAACATCGGGCCAATGATGAGTTCAATGCGGCCCGGCGCTAGTTCACTGGTGTTGGTGCAGATGAAGGGAGAGGTGGGGGAGATGGTCATTGTGACAAGAAGAGAAATTATTTAACTTCTAAAAAAAGAACTGATATAAAAAAAAGAAGTGTAGAAAAAAAAGAGAAAGAACAACACGATAAAATGACGAATGAGACGAGACGAGTGAAGCAGAGAATTTTTGCCTCGCCAAAGACGATACGGAAAACAGGAGAAGACGATCAAATAGAAGTGTTAAAGGAAGCGGAGTAAGCCATCATCGAAACAAAAGAAAGATAGTACAGGTAAGCAAAAAAAATAAAAATAGCTCGTAGCCCCCTTCGACCATGAGAGTGAGTGAGTGAGATAAAAATCATCAATAGTAAAAGGAATGCGAACTGCCCACTCGATAAATTTGCTGCGGTAAACGGAAATCGGGTCGGATCTCACGACGGCCGCAAACCAACTACGCAATTTTTTTTTTTGAAAAAGAAATAGAATACAATCCAGCCCGAGAGCTGTTGGTGCAGCTACTCTACCGTGGACAATGGACGTCAGCAATATATCCATATTTTCTGATGACGTGTGAAGTAATTTAACAGCCAGAGAAACGGTTTCGCTCTTCCTCTTTGCGAGAGAGAGAAGACCTGCCGTTCCCACGCTGTTTTCCATTCGGATGCTTTATGGGAACCAACTGTATGTAAAAAACTCTCATCGAAGAGCATTTATTAATCTTTGGCGCAACGACAAAACAATAACAATAACAATAAAAATGATTTGTCTATCGAACTCTAGACTACACACGGCGGTGAAGCGGCTCTGCACCACGTGAAGCGGTGCGGCGGTACCCTGCGGTCTCCTCTTCAGGACCCCCGCGACCGGAGCGCTGACCAGTGATGCGGCTGCTGCTGCTGCGCATCTCGGCACTACCTCCGCTACGCCGGTGTGCCGGCAAATACGTATTGACACTCGTCTCATTGGCAGTCGCCGCTGCGTGTTGCGATCGAAAGCTCGTGCGCTGCTGCCGGCTAGCGGCCCCGTCGGCTCTCTCCGCCTCCAACGCTGCACGGGAGGCGGCGTAACGCCGGTTCGCCAGCTCGAGCAATGCGCCGCGAGTGGTCGACGCCGCACCGTCGGAGGCGGCTGCCGATGAGCCCAGTCGACTCGTGCCGGCACTCCACGCCGCATACCGCGAGCTGCCGGCCAGCCGACTCGCTACGGCGTCGCTCCCGGCGTAGTGATGCGCTCTGGCAGAGGTCACGCCTCCGTCCGCCCCTTCGGTTTTGTGGGATTCTCCTCCTCCCACTGTCTTTTGAGACATGCGTGGGGTGCTGACCTCCACCAGGGGGTCCATCACGGTCCCCAACTGCTGCGCCAGCGAGTACAGCTCCGTCGTGGCACGGGCGACATCGTCGGACTCTGCTCCAGGGTCTACACGGCGTGGCTCCAGCTGGGCAGGGAGGGGCTCTCTCGCCACCAGTTCGGGACGAACGCCGGCAGCAGAGGAGGCCTTGGTGATATTGTGGCGCAGGAGCGAAATGCTTTGCTTCAGGATCTTGGATAACTGCTTGGCATTCGGGTCGAGTGGCGGGTTTTGTAGCGCCTTCTTCTCTTCTGCGAGCTGTGTGATGCGCTGCTTCAACTCCTCCTTCTCGTTGTGAGCCGCTCGGAGCTTCCGTTGCGCGAGCTCATTCGACTCCTGCAGCGAGTGCTGAATGTTCACGAGATCGTTCATGTCTACCTCCAATTCTTTGATTTGTTTCATGAGGCGCTCTCGCTCCTTCACGCCCTTGTCCACCACCGCTTGCAGCACACAGAGCTCTCTACAGGGAGAACCCGGTGACTTACCGTGGGGGCTATCTTGCTGCAGCGCCGCGTATTCCTGCACCTGCTGATGCAAGGCCTCTACTAACTGATTCTGCTCTGCAATGAGCATATCTTGCCCACGACCCCGTAGCTGTGCCTCTTCCAAGTCCTTCTTCAGCTGCGTCACTTCGTCTTCTAGCTGCAGGACAGCCGCAGAGGACGTGTCGGACTTTGCTGCGGCCCCTCCGCCGAGCTTTAGCTCCCGAAGCTCCTTGCGCAGGCGTTCGTTCTCGTTGTCCTTCACTCGCAGACGCGTCGATGCCTGCACAGCCTCGATGCGCGTCTTCTGGGCGGCTGATTCCATTTCCTTGTACTTCTGTGCCACCAGCGCCAGTTGCTCTGTCGTGCTTGGAGCTGCCATGCGCTCTTTCAAGGAGAGGAGCTGCTGCAGCAGGTCAGAGAGCTCCTGGTTCTCACTGATGGACACGCGGTGAGGGGACGGGCTCGACTCCTGGTGCACTTGCTCCGCCGTGGCAACCGCCGCCACGTGCAGGTACTCCCCCAGCGCCGAACAGCTTAGAGGCTGCTCCAGCTGCCGCTTAAGCTTAGCCGAGTGCGCCTCCTTCTCAGCCGCCATGCAGGCGAACCCGAGCTCTGCCTTCACACGAACTACCAAGCGAGAGGTGTCGACTGTGCAGCGTCGTAGCCGCAGGGGAATGGCACCGCTGTGTCCCGCGACGTGCGAGAGGAGAATGGCCTGAATGACAACAGTGTGTGCGTTCTCGTCCAGCAGCACCACCATCAGCTCTGCCAGCTCCACAGTCGGAACGGAAATGAATGCCTCGAAGACTTCAGAGGTGGCGGTCAGGAGGCTCTCTGCGGCGGCATCCTCCAGCTGCGACTTCTCCATGGATACCTGGTGCAGTTCGTCTTGAAGCACCTTTACTTCTGTACGGAAGTGCTCCAACTCTAATTTCACAGCCTCCTCCTCCTTAGCCGCCCCCTTCTGAGTGATCGACTTGAGGTCTTCCTGCTCCGCCCGTACCTTGTTCAACTCCTGCTCCAGTTCACGATAGGCGTCGACGAGGGTGTTGTACTCCTCGTCTTGGTCGCTAAGCTGATGTTGCAAATCGATAATCGTGTTTTCGGTCTCCTTCAGGACGGCATTGACGGTATCGTCCACTGCACTGTTGTCCTCCTGTTGAGCTTCTTTCTGTCGTGTGAGACGCTGTTCCAGACGGGCAATCTCCTCTTCCTTTGCTGTTAGCCGCCCTCGCGTTTCCCTCAGCTGCTGGGTTAACACCTCCACAGCGGGCGAACCGTGCTTGGAGCGGGCTTCACGGACCGCGTGATCTGCCGGAGTGGCGGAGGCGCGGTCGGTTAGCATTTCCACCTGCGGGAAGTCAAACGTCCACAGTCGAAACTCAATCTCCGACTCGGTGAGAGAGGCGGGGTGACGAATGTCCACCTCTACCGTGACGCTGCGGGACCCCGCACGGACTTCAAAGTACCGCACCGCGTCCATCAGAATGGGGAGCGTGGCACAGAGATCGTCCATCACGGCCACCTTGAACGCCTCAGGATTCACCTGGTGTGCCGTGACAAATTCCTTTCCCGTAAAGAGACGCACGTGGTGCGTGGTTTCCTTGCCCGACGGGGTCTTTTCTTTTCCAGGCGAGGAGCTCTGCAAGCTCTTAGAAGGGGTGGAGTGGGGGGTGAAGGAGCCACCGCGGCGAGACCCTCCTGGGGAAACGCCGAGCTCCTTCTCCTGCGCCGTCTTGAGCACCACCACCAGCGCCCGCTCCCGCTGCAGCTCGTCACGGAGCTGATCGGCTTCCTTCTCCCTCTTCTCCAAGCTGTACTGCAGCGTGCGAACGGTAGACGCAGCGCGGCGGTAGTCATCCTGCAGCGCTTCCAATTCAGACCGGAGCTTCAGCAGCTCCTCCGACGAATAGGGAAGCAGAGACACCGTCGTGTCACTGCTCGTTCCCTTGTGGTTCCCGTTGGCGTTGGCGGACTTCTGCGCACGTAATTGGCCCAATTCCCTCTCCATCGCCCGGATCAGACGAGCGTTGGCGTCGTTCTTCCGCTGAAGAGAGGAAAGCGCGGACTTGTGCTGCAGCGCCGCCTCCTTCACTTGACTGAGTAGCAAACGGAGCGAGCCCGTGTCCTCGTTTCTCTTCTTGTTGGGGGTCGCGGAGGGAGACTGGTTCCCGTCACGGTGCCCTAGCGCCGGCATCGCGGAGCAGAGGAGCTGGTGGATGTCCTCGAGGGAGCCGCGGAACTGCTCCAGCTCGGAGCGGTCGACGCAGCCCGACACACCGGCCCCCGACTCCAGCACCATCAACTTCAGCGCCTGCTCCGCCACGAGCGCCTGAAGACGTTCCACTTCGGGGGACAGCGTCTCGTTTTCCATGGAGCACTCCGCAACAGGAGACGACTGCCAACCGCTCTCAGGACTGGTGTTTTTGGTTCCCTTCTCCCGGCGCCCAGAAGTGTCGCCGCCGGGTCGAGGTGAGGGGTCTCGAAGACCTCCGGCGGAGGGATTGCTGGTGGCGAAGGAACTCCGAACAGGAGCCCGCGCAAAACTCATCTCGATACCCTAGAATGAATGAAAAAGAGTACTGGCAGTACTTGTGTTGAAGAACACAATATTACAGTGTGAAAAACAGAAAGCAGCAACAAGATGGAGAGTGAAGTCCTTAAATATAATCTGAGAAATGCTAAATAATAACGACGTGGAAAATAGTACTTCGGCCAGCAGGTGAACTGCCGTGTTATGCCACAGTATAAGCGAAAAAGTGTAAATTACACAAATTTCAAAAGAATAAAAAAAAAAAAGATGAGAACACAGCACAGAAAAAAATGAAGACCAATACACATTTTATCATAAGGGAAAGATTCATCGCACGTCATCTCCATCGTGTTTGGAATAGTTTATTTTTGTCCACGCACCAGAACAGAAGAGAAGCCTCTAATACCAGTAGGGGCATCGGAAAAACTCTTTTGCTCTTCCTAACGTCTAAATTATTTGATGATGCCCTGTGGCTCTAGCTTCATGGAGAAAAATGTGTAGAGAATAAAATAATACAACGTTCACTACGAAGGATAAACAATGCTCGATACTGTCGTAAGTGATTCCCTCCATGATTCGGTTCCTTCTTACATGGGCGTATCTAAACTCCAATCTTTAGAGGATAAAGGAGTCACATCACTTTAGAAAATATCCTTTTTTGATTCCGTCATTTAAGAGAGCGAAGAGAACTGCCAGACGTGTTAAAGACAAGCAATTTTTATTTTTCACATAAAAGAAACAGAGCCGAACAAAAAAAAACGGAAAAGTACAATTCAAAAGTGTCTAACGTCTATATATAAAAAATAAAATGCATAGACATTTATTTCGAGAAGCGTTTATTCTGCTATTCCTCCCCTTCTGTTCTTCTCGCACTTCATGGGGACCGGACTGGCTATAGTTCTTAAATCGTAAGAAGTGACTTGCACTACGAAGTATTAAGCTAAATTAATGTACACTATAATGTATATTATATTTAATGTCTAATACAATCGAAACAACGAAAACCAGTCCCGCAAATGAACCTTCTATCTTCTAACTCAGAAGTGTGTGGTAGTATGGAGGTGCATCACCTCTCTATACTATAAGGTGACCTTGATGTCATCCAGCGAAGTCAAGTATGTAAAGATACTATTCTTATCCCGCCAACGAGAGAAAAAACAGAAAAAAAGGACGGCACTACTTGAGACCTCTTAACCCCTAGACCATGTCGTGCTCAGGGTACTCAATACTATTCCGAAGGTCCTGAATCACGCCCTCTGCATCTGCGAGACGCATCGCAAGAACAAGGTTCTGCGCCGCCAGACTCTCATACTGCGTACTTTCCCCTCCGGTAGAGGGGCGGTTGATGGTAGACCGCTGGTGGTTCGAGCGAGACGGCGGTGTGATGAGCTTCTGCTGGTCCGAAAAGCTGTCCTCGCTGTCCGAGGTCGGCGTAGGCGCTGCGCGGGGCGGAAGAAGGCGATCTGCTGGCCGAGGGGGGTAAGTCGTTTTCGTGGTGCGGGAGTACATGCGCTGGCTTATAGCGGCCGAGGACGCTGTCGTGCGCTGCCGTAGAGTTTGGCGCATCCTCTCTATGCTGTCCTCGGAGCTCTCACTGCTGGAGATGACTAGGCTTTCGTCACGCTGGCGAGCTTCGTAGCCGCTAGTGGTTCGAGGCCGCTCCTTCGGTTTTTCGTCCGCCTTCTCGCTCTTCAGACGAGCCAACTCCCGCTCCAGTTTCTCCCGCTGGCGTTCGGACTCCTTCAGCGCCCGCTCCGCCTTCTCGCGTTCGGAGCGCTCCTGGCGCAGTTCCATCTTCAGCTCAGAGACGCTCTCGACTTCGCGTGCACTGTCTCGGGTGCGGTACCCCGCATCAGATGACCGTCGAGAGGACTCCTTCGCAGCACGCTTGGCACTCTCAGCGTCCTTCTCGAGCCTGTCCTTGCTCTTCTCCGAGTCCTTCAGCGCGCGCTCCGTCTTGTCGCGGTCCTCCTTCTCTTTCTTGAGGTTCTTAATGGCTTCGTTCAATTCCTTGTCCTTCGCCTTCTCCGCCTGCTGTGCGGCGTCGAGCTTCCGCTGCTGCTGCTCCCGCTGCGCCTTTTCCTCCTTGAGCTGCTTTCGGACGTCCTCCGCCTCCCTCTCGACCTTCTCTCGCTTCTTCTCCGATTCGCTCAGAGCACGTTCCGCCTTCTCACGGATCGTTTGCTCACTCTTCAGGCTCTTCTTGGCATCGTTCAGCTCCTTCTCCAGGGACTTCTCGTTGGCGCGGGACTCCTGCAGGCTCTTCTGAAGCTGATCTCTTTCGCTCTTCTCCTTCTTTGCCGCTGCAGTTTGCGTGTGGACTTCCTTCTGCAGCTGATCGCACTTCTGTGACATCAACTTGAGATCCCGCTCTAGATCCGATCGTCGAGACTTCTCCTCCTTCAGGCTATCTTCCGCCTTGTCGAGATTCCGTTGAAGTTGTTCCATGCGCTGTTCCGCCTTGTCCAAATCTTTCTGGAGATCCTTTGAGGTGCTCTTCTCCTTCTTCAGCTCCTCCGACACCGCATCGAGCTCACTCTCCAAGTGTTGAATATGGTCATGCAGCTCCTCGACCTCATCTTCGAGCTTCTCGCGCTTGCTTACCTCCTTGGCCAGGGCTTCCTTGGCAGTTTCCTTTTCGTCAACCAGCTGCTCCTCCACGTCGCGAGCCTCCTCCAGCTCCCGCTCCACTTTCTCACAGCGCCGAGTTTCGGTTTCGTACTCCACGCGGATAGTCTCCAGTGTACGCACGGTCTTCTCCTCCCGCTTGCGGACCTCCTCCAGCTCCTCCCGAACTTCCTCCGTCTCCTCTTTCGACTCCTTCATGGAGCGGCGGAGATGTTCGAGCTCCTTCTCTAAGTCCTCTTCCTGTTGACGCGCCTTCTCCAGCTCGTCCTCCACCTGCTCCGTCAGAACCCGCTGGTCCTCTAGCTTCTGCTCCACCTTCTCTCGCCTCTCCTCCTCGTCGTGAAGGCGATCTTCCACGTCGTGCAGATTTTGCTCCAGCTCGTGGAGGCGCTCTTTGGCGTCCTCGAGCTCGTCCTCGCGTTTCGTCACCTGGTTCTTCGCCCGCTTCTCCTCGTCCCGCGCCTCGTCAAGATCCTCCTTCAGCTGGTCGTTCTCTTTCTCCATCTGCCGAATGTCCTCGTTCAGTTTGTCCACCTCGTCTTGTGCCTTCTCCACCTCCCGTGTGAGCGCGTTTACCTTGGAGTTCAGCTCGTCCGCAGTGTCCTGCAGGTCCTCTGTCTGACGCGCCAGCCGGTTGCGCTCCTCTTCAAGCTCCTCGAAATCCTCCACGACCGTTTGGACGCGACTCGGAAGCTCCCGTCGCTCCTCGCGACTGAACCGAGGCATCGTTCCCAAAGAGTTTCCCTATGCAAAAAAGCCTAACCAATAAAGGGAACTAACAACCAACAATAGAGGTCCGAAATGTCCCTCACAGAATCTCAAAGTTTAGTTCGGTGTAATCGTAGATGTCCTCCACTTCTCTTGAAATGTACCACTCTCCGTTAAGAATGCTTCACCAGAGGTATTAAAAAAGAATACACGACAACGAAATACAGAAAAACAAAAAAAAAATGAAGTTGAAATTTAAACGATGGGCCGCATTTACATTTCATAGGGTTCATATACTATTGATACTATTTGAATCTTAAGGTTAATGTATCGCTATTCTATGGAAATGATATCAGAAAAGCAATAATATTTTGTCGAGAACGAAGCCCGAAAGCTAGTTATTCGTTGTCAATAGTCTTCTAAGAAAAAATAAAACAGAAAAATCGGAAAACCAACTCTTCCTTGTCCTCTGTTCATTAGCTCGGAATGGCAATGAGTTAAGCTCTGCCACGACGTTTGCTTTCCAACAGCGCCGCGGCCACCGCCTCGGCATCCCGTACGCGTGCTTGAAGGGTGGCGTGCTCCACCACGAGATCCGCCTCGCTGAAGCCACTGCTTCGCGTCACCGGGTAGGACACGGGCGGACGGAGTGGTGACGGCACCATCCGATGAACATCGCCCCGGCGAGAACGAGCCGGGGAGTTCAAGATTTGTGAGGTTTTCGGCGAGGGACTGTTGTCGAAGGCGTCGTGGTCCATCCACCGTGGATACGGGGGGCGCTCCAAGGTGTCGCGCTGAACGCGGCGCTGTAGGGGGCCGGCGCTGTTCATGGAAGGATCGTCCGTGCTGACGCTCACATCCTGGAAATCGAGTCTAGAGTGGTCCCCCGGATGCGATGGTGCGGCTGTCTGATTCGTTCCAGAGTGAGGCGTCTGCAACGTGATCTTAGTCGGCCGTCGGGCTCGAACGGGTGTGCCACGGCGAAGTGCCGTTAGCATCTGAAAGAGCTCCTTCATGTGTTGCGCCGCCGCCTCCCCCTGGCTTCTTGCCTCGTGCAGCAGCCCCTCGAGCACTTCCATCTGAGCGAGAGAGGTCTCATCTCCATCTGGCGAATACACAGAGGCGGGCTCTCCGTTCGTAGCGGGAGTTTCGGTTTCAGAGTCCCCACCCAGACGCAGTTGCTGGACCTCCGCCTGCAACGCGGTACGCTGCTGCTCCTTCTCTGCGATCACGTCCTTAAGGTACTCAATCGTTTCTTTCGCACTGTCCAGCTCTTCCTCTAGCTGCGCCGAATGGATGGGCTTCGTAGAATCCGGCTTCTGTGAATCACTCGTGCTCGGCGTTTCGGCGGCATCGTCAAGCATCCCACGCAGGATGTCGTTCTCGTCCTTCAGACGCTCGACCTCCTGCTCCAGGGCCGAGTTGTTGGGGTTGCTGCCCCTCGGTTCCGGCGGAGTTTGCGCTTCACCACGCTGGAGCTGCGACTCGAGCTGCCGGATGCGTTCCTCCGCCGCGTCCAGCCCGCCACGAGGCACACTCGACGCGTTGCGGTGCAGCTGCTGGAGGCGCGGAAAGGCGAAGCTGTCGAGGCGGCGCTGCACCTCCTCGGCTGGCATCTCAGCCGGCCGGGTTACAACACACGCCAAGCGTAAACCTCCGCGATCGCTTGCACTGATCCCGCGAGGCGTCGTTGTCCCATCACTACCGCCATTCGCACTACTGCTGACCGGCTCGACCACCCACTTGGATATTTGCGCGGGCGGAATACCCACTGCCATGCACACCTCCTCCTTCGCCATCTCACGCACTTGATGCGGCCGCTGAGCGATCAGAGCGGCCCACTCAGGTCCCGGAATGTGGCGCTGGTGACGTGCGGAGGCGATCGGGCCCTTGTACTGGTTGCCAGGCGGAATGATTGCCGCTACGGCGTGCGGAGGATCGCTGGGGCTCGACTCCGGACTGCGAGACAGATCCACCGACCTTGATTGATCCATCTCCGTCTGGCTCTCCTTCAGTAGGGACAAGTCATGAGGTGGCGGGCGTGCCGTGGCGCCATCCAGCTGTCGTAGTCGGTTCCGCAGTTGTTCATTTTCTTCTTGAAGCAGCTGATGGGCCATGAGTTCCCGCTGAACTTCCATTCGGCCACGCTCGTAGTTCATCGTCGCATCCTCCTTCGCCGCAGCGAGTTCGTCCTGCAACGCCTGGATGTAACTCTCCAGCTCCTGTACTAACTCGTGTACGCCTCGATTCCCGTACTTGTACTGATTCTTCGCGTCGAAGACGATAGGAACCGTCTCGGCGTTCCAGCACTGCACGAATCCCGTCGACCCTGCGGTCCACACCTTCCAACAGGAGCTGGGCTGAATCTTCTTCATGGCGAGCACCATTCCCAGCTTCGGGCCCTGCATGCGAGTGCTGATCTCCTGAAGGGCGGTGAGAGTGTTGAGGTCCCACAAAATGATGCGACCGTGCTTGTCCCCTGACCACATGCGAGACTCCACGGGAAGAAGAGTGGAGACGGGTGCGGTGTGGCCCTTCAGCACCTTCACTGCCTCCAATGTCTGTAAGTTCCACACCCGCACCGTTGTGTCCTCGCCGCCGGACCACAACTGACTCAAATGCGGCAGCGCCTCTAGGCACAGCACGCCTCGGTCATGGCCCTTGAAGACGTGGAGACAGGCACGATCCTCCTCCGTCTGCACAGGGGCGTAAGGGTCCCAGGCCCGGATGGTGCCATCGTCGCTGCCAGAGAAGAGAATCGACCCGGATGGCCCGTTGTAGGTGCACAAGCTCCGCACCGCACCCGAATGCCCAAAGAAGAGCCGCTCGAAAGTAGTCGTCTCGGGGTTCCACAGTCCAATTTTCCAATCCACCCCTCCCGTGTACACGGAACCCTCCATCTCCACCATGCAGTTCACACCGCCTGCGTGTTGCACCACCTCCTGAATCATCCTTCCCGTCGTCGCCTCGTACACACGGATAAAGCCGTCGTTGAATGCGGCCCACATGCACTGAAACTGCGTCACGTACAGCAACGCAGAGCAGTAGGTGTTCTCTCGACCTTCGAGCTGTCGCAGCTCACTGCCCTGTGGTAGAGCACGAATACGAACAGTACCGTCGTACTCTGCTGTCCACGCAACGCGATCGTTAATCGGCTCGGCACATCGAATCGAGCCATCAATGCAGAAGGTGGGATTCACATCCGCGACATAAGTATGCCCCCCAATCGCTTGAGGAGGTGAACTTCCTGTGCGGCGCATACCGAAGCCCGTGCTACGCTGGCTCACTACGGACCCCGTTCGGCGTCCACGACTTACCGTGGCGGCACTGCGGCTACGTGGCGTCTCCGACGGTAGCATGATGCTCGATATCCGACTCCGGCTACGCGCATTCCAATGAGCTCCTTTTAAAGGGGTCTCGTTGCGATTATAGAGGCGCTGATGGCCAGGGGACACGTTGCGTGGAGGAGCAATGCTCATTTTTTGCCTCTATTCTACAAGTTTGAATTAATCAATAAACAAATCTATAGGTTTGTTTCCCACGTCTTTTTAAAGGATGGGAGTGAAGAGCAACAGCTCACGTGAACCTCGTTCTCGAGCAGACACCGATGTAAGGCGGATTTTTGAATATGGTTTGAATAAAATCGATCTTTGGAAGCCAAATCTTCTTTTTTTTTCTTTTTCTCTTTAATGAAGGAAGGATACAGGTAATGATAAGGGTGAGAGCCGCCAAAACCACACCGCAGTTGCTCTTTTTTTGCTGAAGGAAAAAAAAAAAAAGTAAGAAACAAACCGAAAAAAAGGGGAAAAAATAAATAATAATGCTTCAACACAGCTGAAAGATCGTGTGTAAAAATTAATGAGGTCCTAGTGATGGGCTAGAGCATCAACCCACTCACTTGTGAGTTTCCCAGTTCTTCGTTATGTTTTAATCATATTTTTTCTCCAATCTCTGCGTGAACATCATCAACTTCCTCCATCTCCGGAAATACATATTTTTAATACAGGTTTGTATATTTTAGTGCCTCACTTCCGCTAATAGGGTCTAACGGCTTTGTCACCGCTGTCTAGTAAACAGAATCCTCTCCGGAATGCGGAGAAATGAAAACACTCATCATCTCATCTCGAACTACACAATATAAGACCCTTTCTTACTATAGCTGTTGGAATGCCACAAGAGACAGAAAAGGCATCTGTCACTCAATCATCAAATGAACTGTAGAATGAAGTGATAGACCAATGCAGCACGGCGGCCTCCTGTCTCCTCTTTTCCTGTGGTGTTTCGGCGTGGACTGTTTCCTTCTTTTCCATATTTTTTCAAATTTCTCATCTCGTTCGGTTTGATGGTGATAATAGTAATAGAAACATAGAAAGATAAAGAAATAAAACAGTTGAACATAAAAAGTAGAGTAGTGCGTGCTATGTACATCAGTTCGAAATGATAAAGTAATTTTCATCCGAAAACATGAAAAATACAAAAATAAGCTTAAAAGAAAAAAAAAATACAATAAAAGAAATGAGAAGGAGATCCCACGAAGAGAATGTCATCATCTGCAGGGCTGCGTTCATCCGTCTACGTCCTCTTTCACAATGCATCACACTTCGCCGGTGGCTCACGCAATGCTGGCCTTCTCCAAGGTGGCAATGATGTCCTCCTGGATCTGGAACTCGGTACGGTTGGCATCGACGCGGTGAGTGATAGGCGCATAGTAGTCCAGCAAATCGTTCACGAAGTGGTGGAACTCCTCGAGACGGGGCACCAGGACCGTACGGTTGTCATCCTCACGCTGCTCTAGGCGGTCGAGGAGGGCGGCGTCGTCCTCTGGAGGGGGGTTGAACTTGATGTGGTAGATCGTGCCGGTGGCAGGGTCGATACGGCGGCCCTCCACACGCTCTACCAGCACCTCATCCGGAACGTCGAGAACCAGGAAGACCTGGGGGCAGAAGCCGGCGGCATCGAGGGCGATGGCCTGCTCCTTGTTGCGCGGGAAACCATCTAAGAGCCATCCGTTCATGATGGCGTCCTCGGAGTGGAGGCGCTCCCGAATGATGCTGATGAGGAGGCTGTCCGGGACGAGCTGGCCGGCCTTCATGTAGCCGTCGGCGATCAGGCCCAGGTTGGAGCCCTTCTGGACCTCCTCACGGAGGATATCGCCAGAGGAGATGTGCACCGGCTTGCGGCCGAACTTCTTCTTGTAGTAGGCACAGATGTGGTGGCACTGGGAGCCCTTTCCGCTAGCCGGGGGACCCGCAATCATGATGTTCGGGGGGAGGGGGCTGGCGGTTAACAGGTTGATGAATTCGGTGGGCTTCTCCGGCTTCTCCTGAATGATGGAGCGAAGAAGGAACTCCATCAGATCGGGCACGCGCTTCTGGCGGAGGTAGGTGAGGGTGTCCTCCTCGAGAGGCTGGTGGGACTCGCGGGTAGTCGTAACCTTATCGACGTCAGCCATGATGAGAAAAGAGGAGTGTGTTAAACGACAACGAAGATGAAGCTTTTTATACAAGAGTGTAATGTGTAGAGGAAAACAACAACAACAAAGGACAACACAGAAATCATAATACAATATAAATGAATGAAGATAAGAGAAGACATTTAAAAAGCAACATAAGCGGAGCCTACATTCTTAAAACCAAAATTTTCCCACATGGAATAAAAGAATCGCTTTTTAAGTAATTACAAAGAAGTTCGACAGAAGAACTTGCCTTAGAAAAAAGTGAAGTTCGTGAAAAAGAGGTGAAGGTACACCCACACACACACAAACACTTCTTCTTCTTCTTGATCCTTTCTACCCTTTCTCCTTTCTACCCTTTCTCCTTATAGAGATATTCCCTCGGCCTGACGGAAATAAGAAAAGGAAACAGGGGAAATGAAAAAAAAAAAAAGCAAGACGAGGAGTGGTGTGGTATTATCGTACATCGGAGGTATATAGGTAAAGAAAGACATATTCCTTTCAGCAATACAAAGGGCTGGCTGCTGGTTGAAGATTGACGGAGAAAGATGTCGTCGCCACTCCTACAGTAAGCGAACTGCAGTTGTGCTCATTCAATCCATAGCCACAATTCACATAAATGACCGTCGCCTTTTTTTTCGATATTCTTTCTTTTTTGTTGCAATAACTTAAAATGAAGATGATGACTACAGTGATTCTTTGGAAGCGTGTTGATGTGAAAAAAGTGTTCAAAAAAAGATTTTACTCATAGTTCGTAATATTTCGTTGTGCCAACGAGGATGAGGTGAAAAGCTACTACGAGCTTCGATTGTTACGGATAGCAGGAGTAAGGTAAAGTAATTGGATTCATAAGACACTTACATAAAGGATCCCCAGCAATCTGTCACCAGATCAAATTTCGGGGCCTTGCGCTCCGACTCTACACTTGTCTTGTTTTCAGAGCGGACAGAAGCTCTGGAAGCCAACAACTGCACATACAGTGGAGTGATGGATTTGGGGTTCTTCTCCGATGGGGACGTCATGGCTTTGGAGGGCACATCTTCGAGTGCACCACACGGTTCACCGTCTGGAAAGTGCGGCTGCACAATTTCATCGAAGTGTTGTTCTTCAATCACGGTGTCGCTGTTGTGGACTTCATGTTGGTCGTTTTGTGAGTTGTTAGACGTACGGCCGATACTGCGTGTCCGCCGGCCCGAAAAGAACGAAGACTCCCTTTCCGAAGCGAAGGAGTTTGAGGAGTCGTACATCTGATTCTTGGCCGATATCGGAGAGCTGCCCCAGATATCTGTTACCGAGAATTTGGCATTGTCAACATTCTTCCGGCGATCCTCGTCCTCCGTGTCACGAACAGTAACTCGGCCTTCGTTGCTCTGGCGAATGTGACCATCACCACGGCTCCGCAGCGTAGCGCAGAAGGGGCCAACCGTGTGCGGCGGGCGGATCTGCTCCGAGGCAGGATACGCGCCAGACAGGTACGGCGGCCGCTCCTCAATGCCGTCGCCCCTTCTCCGGGTTTCGGCCGCACTGTTCAATCGGACGCCCACCTGCCCAGGCGGAGCTGTTCCTGGACACTCCGCATCCATCCGCCCCTTGCTCCGCTGCGCACTCTCAGTTGACTCGAAGCGGTAACCGTTGCGATTGCCATCCAAGCAGAGCCCGCCGCTGCTGCTCGACCCTTCGAGATGCATGGGGAGCTCGACGCGGGGACTGAGGACTCCATATTTCGACTTCACAGTCGGATCTGCACTGGTGGATATGAAACGTTCAGAACTGTCGTGAGAGAGACCCAGTCCTTCGGAACCGCCAAGGGCACCAGAGGCCCCAAGGGAGGAAACATTAGCCACATTCAGAAAGCCACTACTGTTTGGGCGTCGCGAACTATACACACCACTGTGAACATTCCCGCCATCCATGGAGGCACTGTTCACGTCATCCGACCCACTTTTGAGATGGTACAGCACTCCCTTCTGTTCACCCTCCCTGCGAGGCGTTTCCGGATCATTAGGCAATACATTTTGTCCATTCTCGTCATACACGCCACTATCACCGTTATACATGCAATGCGGGACATTACGTACCTTATAAGGTCCTTGTCCACTCTCCATCGCAATGGGACCGTAATTGCTACCCAGACCTTGCGCCATATACGTATCGTTGGGTCTATTCTTCATTCCTTGACTTTGAGCAGTAAACGCGCCGTTAGACCCGTTGTTCACCCCTTGGTCTTGAGCACTGTATGCACCGTTGGGTCCGTTGTTCAGCCCTTGTTTGTACGCGCCGTTGGATCCGTTGTTCAGCCCTTGGCCTTGAGCACTGTATGCACCGTTGGGTCCGTTGTTCAGCCCTTGGCCTTGAGCACTGTACGCACCGTTGGGTCCGTTGTTCAGCCCTTGGCCTTGAGCACTGTACGCGCCGTTAGACCCGTTTTTTATTCCTTGGCCTTGAGTAGCAACTGACCCTTGTGCAGATTCATTGGCTGTATCGTTCGGGAAGCTGGTGTTGACTGGAGTCGCGTGGTGGCTGCTCCGACGACCGGGTGGACATGGCACATGGTTCACATGTTGGACAGACAGCACTCTCTGACGTTCCCCACCACCACGATGGTCATCATCTGGGTAGTCCGCCGGAACGCAGACGTTGAGATCCGTCCCGTCTGCTCCGCCCCCACCGCGCATCACATTTGGTGGCGAGGAAAGCATGGAGGATTCGCTCGAGTACGCCAGCGTCGGGTTCCGAGCCCGATCACTACTGTCTGGTCCCATTTCATTGAAGGCAGAAGTGGATAAGCTGCGTAGAGTGGAATCGCTTCCAATACCCCCAGATACCACAGTAGAGTTGTTCTTCGTTTTCTTGCCCTTTCCCTTACCCTTACGAGAGCCACCACGCAAACCGCGTGAGCTCTCCGAAAGGCACTGCTGGACGTCGGTCGAATTTCCGCCTGAGGACTCTGCTCCTTCGACAGCTGCCTCGATCACTCGAGCGGTGCGCTTCTGGCGGTTCCAATTATTTGCAGGGTTTGACGTCGTACTGAGGCCACCCCGCTTGGTCGGTCGCGACGAAAGGCTCATGTCCTGAAGATTTCCCCGCGTGTTGCTCTTGATCATGTGGTCGAAACTCATCATGGAAGCTGCCGGAACTGAGATGTTCTGTTCATCGTTACTTGGTGGTTTTCTATGCAGCTGAGAATGGTGGATGCCGTCCTGCTCATCGCCGCTCGTCATACCAGAATGAAACATGGACTCGTTAATCCCCCGGAAGGACATCTCATCGATAGGCTCTGTGCGTTGATGCAGTGCGTCATTATCATCGCCACTGAAGTCGACGCGGCCATTCTCCAGTGTTCTCCACTTCGTGGCTCCCAGACCCCCGTCCTTGCGGTTTTCCCTTAACGATCCCGTCTCTCGTCTCGCGCTGGTCTTGCTGCAATGTGAATTCTCTAAATGGGCGTAGTACTGGTGAAGGCTGCCTGGGGCGTCGATGTTCTCCACCCGTTCGGGGGAGGCCATCGAGAGGCTGGACGTGCACGGTGGCATCGTGCGTAGGCGCTCGTCCGACAGCATGCCAGAGCCCTCCAATACTTCTGTGCGGCCGTCGCGGTTCGGAGACGCAGCTGTGACACTTCCGGACTCCCCTTGCAGTGGAGTGGTGGGGTCCCCACTCTCCTTCAGCGGCGAATCCTTGGCAACGCAGCAATGCAGGGAACCCGTTTTCAGCTGCGCTCGGCGGTCCTCCTCGGAAGACTGGGCCCCCTGCCCCACGTACTCCAAGTAAATAGCGGTGAGCCCGTCGGAGGATACCCCCCTCGCGTGACGATCCATGCCACGCATCTTGGAGGTGCCTTTGGAGGAGGAGGAGATGGTACTGAGCTCCCCAATGGATCCACGACGCATCGGGTACGGCGAGCTGTCCTGGTTCTGCGCCGCCTTCTCCGACCCATCCGCCAACTCCATTCCAGGCTGCCACTTCTGCTGCGAGGAGCTGTTGGAGGTGTTGGGGTCCATGCTCATCATGCACTCCATCTGAAGGTAGCTCTTCAGTCGCTTCTTCCGCTGGTCGCGTCGAAACATCGCGTCCGTGATGCGCTTCTGAACGCAGTGCAGCAAGGAGTCTGGAATGAGACAGCCTTCAATGACGACTTCCTCAATAATGTTATCGTGGCCTACGCGGAAGTTACTTCGCACTGCCATCAGCACGTCATCGTCAGTGACCAGCGGCGCATCCCCTGCCGCCGTGCCTTCTGCATCCACACGCGTGGACGATGGCGATCGGTTCGCCGAGTAGTCGCTCAAGAGAATGTTGTGGGACATCACGTGAAAGCCGGAGGAGAGGCGGCTCGACAAGGGCGGGAGCAAAAACTGCTGCGGCATCCTGGCGATGTGGGCCACACCTTCACACATCCAAGCCAGGTGCTTCGCTGAGCGATAGGTAAACGGATTCCCACGAAGGTCCACGGTGCGCAGATTCGGGAAGCCTGTTGAAAGCAGCGCTGCGAGCTTCTTAATAGCACTATTCGTGAGCTCATTGTAGCTAAGATCTAATCGCTCTAAAGTCCGTTGACTCTGCTCAATCACAGTAAGAACAGGAAGAAATCCTCGCTTTCCTAACAGTGTGCGAGAAAAGGACAGCTCCGTGATGCCTTCCCCGAGCAGGTGATGCTCATCCTCCGTCGCACTGCCCTTGTCTGTCCAGTTGACGACCCCATTGCTTATTAACTGTCCCATACCTTCGGCCTCCGCACCGGGAAAGGGCCTTTGGTCCGTGGACGTTGTCGGAGTGGGAGACGGTGTGTCGTCTCCCTTGTAAATCGTCTCTTCGTTCTGCAGATCCTCGCTGCCCTTGGCATCTTTGGGTTCGGCGGGACTGTTTTTATTGTCACTTGTCTGTGTTTCTGGAATGGTGGTCGCTGCTAAAACGTCCGGTCTCTCCAACTCCTCGTTTCCCCACGGAAACTGCTCCTCTGGGTCGAGATCCGAGTCGACTAACTTCGGTTTCGGCACTTCCGGCTCCTTTGGCTCATCCATCATCCACGGCGGGAGTTCCTCGTAGGAGGAGGATTTGTCCATCGCATCGCCACTCGGCTCCCCGATCTCCTCCACTAAGAAGACCGGCTCGCGAAGATGGACTCCCTCCGAGTCTGCACTGGCCTCCTTCTCGCCCGGCGCAGACTCCTCCCCCGACCTCTCCCCTTCGCCTTCAGAGACTCCCGTAGCCGGGATATCGGGGGAGGCATACTTGGGGTGGATTGGGGTGATGGCATCCTTCTCGCCCTCCTCTTCTGTCCTCTTCTGTGCCAGGGCTCTTTGCTCCGCTAGCTGCTTCTCCTCCGCCTCTCGAACGATACGCAGCACCGCAGTATTGGTTCGCACGCTGTATTTGCTGCACTCCGCCACATAGACTGCCGTCAGCGTGTGCATGCTGGCCCACGAGTTCACGGTGAGAGACTGGGACCCCGACACCACGATGGCCGATTTCAGTGCCGCCTCGTCCATTGTCGGAAAGGGCTGCCTAAACACTTGAGCGTAATGACGGTCGTCCAAAAACGATACAAAATAACTATCTATGATGTCGTGCGCAAACAATTGTGGTGATATTTAAATATACTGCTGCACCGAAACTTTTAACTAAATAATATTCTTTAATAATAACACTAGTTTCGCTATTTACGAAGACGGATGTAGAGAAGATACAATTGCTAGTGTTACTTTAGACGATGCCACACATACGAAACAAACAAACAAACAAAAAAAAAAAGAAACAAAAGGCAACGCTAGAGGAAGTAGCATAAAAAACAAATATAAATTCAGTGACAGGAACTGATAGAGGGGCCATAAAACCATATCCTTATTTCGTGTATATATTTTTTCTCTCCCTCATCAACTATGGGAAAACACAGAAAAGGGCTGTCCTCTCACTTCTGCCGTCTTCACCATATCCGAGTCCAAGCGTGACACAGTAGACTGTAGTGCAGAATCAGCCAAGCAGAAAACTCCGAAGATGTTGATTCACTTTGAAATCGTAAGATGGAAGCCAACCTCTGAAGTTGGTCCCCAATTTACTTCAACTCGTGTGCGTGTCGCTTCAATGCTCTCTTAAGAAAGCACTCGCACCATAACAATCAGCACATCTGTCCGTTCACAGAGCAGCATATCCCGCAACTCCAGACGAGCGGAGCTGCTCTCCCTTCTTGTGCACGCCATGGCGCTCCAGACGCAAATTTCCCCTTCCGCGTGCGACAGAGGAGAAGCAGAAAGAGTTATGTGAGGTAAAGCAGAAGCGGAGGGGAACGCACCAACCCCGTACACTCTCTGAACACTTGTACTTCTGTGTCAACGGATGTGTTCCTGATTTTAACGCCTGGGCGGTCCCTGCGACATGAGCCTTTTCCTGTACCACTCAATTACTTTCCTATCCAAATTGATGTCGCGTAGGGCGATGTGCAGGTAGTCGTCCAGTGTACGGCGTTCGTCCAATCCGTTGCGACGAGAAGTAGCCGATGAGATGCTAAGACCTCCTTCCTCGCCATCCACCATCCCTTGAGTCCCATTGCCCGTGTTGGGGCTGCCGCTGGAATGGCCGTACATGAGCAGGGTGGAGTGGAATATTTGCTGCCGGTCCCACTCGCAGCGCTGCAGCTCCTCAATGGTGCGAAGGTGCGTGCCGGGGTAGGGGGAGTCCGTCGCAAAGCTCAGAATTCGCTTGCGTAGCTGCTGGCCAGCAGGGGCTTCCGCCCCAATGAGTAAGCCCAGTGTCAATAGTCCTAAACACCAGTCCACATTCCGTCCCGGACAGGCAGCAAAGGAAATGACGTTACGAAACGCTCGTTCGTTGTCTTCTGACTGGCGGTGATCTGTGTTCTGCACCCATGGCAGCTGATACACCTCCGCGAAATCGTAGTATTCGTGCGCCACTTCCTTGATCAGCTCACTGACACGCTGTTTCTGGTGGTGCTTGTTGTAGTACTTTACCAAGTTGACACAAAGAAAGCAGGGCAAAGGCACCTGGACGTCCCGAGGTCGTCGGTTGACCTCAAAATGATGAAAGACGAGCACCCCAAGGATTATCAACATGCGCGGATCAGGTTCTGCCTTCAGTGTGGCTTCGTGGACCTTCACCAAAAGAAGCTCGTTCGGCACCCAATTCATCAACTCAAGGACCTTCAGTACATACTCTGTCTCCTCTTCCACCGTGGCGGTAGCGACCAAACCATGCACGTCATTCTGCTGCGCCTTGCTCAGACTCAAGTCCTCCCCGTACATTTCCTCGACGCTACTTTCGTCGTCCTCCAGCAGCTCGTTGACCTCATCGGTCAGGTTAAAGTCAAAGGCATTTGTGTTCGCCCCCACACGCTTGTCATCTACCCCGTCAGCAAGCCGTTGGCGTTCCTCACGCGTTTCGATGTCACCGCTGTTATTCCCGTTGACTGGTCGCTCTCGCTCCACCTTTTTTGCAGAGTATGCCTTGGAGAGATAAAAAGGGGGTTCCAAGTCCTCGTGGACAGTGTTGCCATGACAGAAAAGCATTAGCAGCGTGGCGGGTATGTATACATCATCACGAAGTTCAATACCTTCCACTTCCAGGCGGTGCAGCGTCTTCATGGCCTCCAGCAGTGGCACGCTCTGCTTGCCGTGGTGCTCACCATCCTGCCCTAATTTTTCCAAGCGTTTGTGAAAGAAGTTAAGACCAGCGCGTCTGGACTTGTCCACCAATTCAGGGTCATTTTCAGCGTTATCGATAGACATTTTCGATAAGAGGGTGAAGTGTCTCAAGGCGTACTCATGATCGGACTTACACTTCTTGCACAGGATTCGCAGCAGCACGGACTGAGGCTTAATGCCGTAGTCGAGCATCAGCTCGTAGTACTCCATCACCGCGGGGACTTCCAGAAAATCTAGATTGAGCAGAATCGCAAAGGGGCGGTTGGAGAGCGGGGGGAATCCCAGCTCCACCATCGTGCGGAACACTTTCTCTGCCTCGGCCTTCTTCGCTGTCATGCAGCGAACAAAGGCCTTTTCAAACTGCTCCGCCAGCGACAGGGTCACTGGAATATGATACTGTTCGAGAAGCTGCAGCACCCCTTGCAGTTCCTCAACAGAGGATGGATGATGCTTGTACAGCGCCGCCAGCACCACGTCCACGGACAGATCTCCGTAGTGCAGCTGATTCAAAGCGATCGTCTCAATAATGGAGGTCGACTCCAGCGCAAGAGAATGCAGGTAGGCCGAGTCCCGCTGGAACAGTCGCTCAAAGCCGGAGATGATCTCCTCGTGGTGCTCCGTTTCCTCAGGATGCAGCCGGGTGGACACCATCAGAACGACACCCCAGGTCTGCTCCAACAGCAACTCCATCTCGTACAACTGGTGAGGCAGCGAATCGATGCTGACGCGGTCCAATGAGGAAGGGCCCCGACGCCTTTGTTCTTCTCGAGACGCAAGAAAGTTAGGTTCCATTACGTTCACCGTCATCTTGTCCTCCTCCACGATACGAATCTCCTCCCGGTACGAGAGCGCCGTCTCGACGACTAACATCACATCCTCGCTAACACGCATCTCCTCGTATATTTGAAAAATTGGGAGCACTTCCTGATCCGGTTTTCGCTGAAGCTCGTCAATGCGCCTCTTGAAGTCCTTGACTGTCTTGAAAGCATTCGTGAGATTCTGCAGCATTCGGGTTGTATGACTCAATGCAATACTTTAAAAAATCACGTCGCAGCCACAAAGATTTAAATTTAATCGAATAATAATTCTTTCATGAAGGGAAAAGTAGAAAAAGAAAAAAAAGAAAAGGGGGTGCATTTAATGACGATTTTAGATCTAACCATCGTCCGCAGTACTTTTCCGGCAAAGTATCAGAAAATAAGTAGGGTTACCCTAATTAAAATAAATAATTGTATTTCATTTGACATGCTGAGCATTCATCATTGGAATACATGTGTAAAAGCGTACTCAAACATGGTTCTACCAAAGGATGAACAGCTACCAACTTCTCGATCCCAGTCGGTTCAGCTTCTGCACTTCTTTGACTTTAGTTCTCCCTCTCGTTCTGGTGACCCTATTGATCCCTTACTTCTCACCTGTCCAGTCATCGTCACTATCGGAGGGGAATGTAATCAACGGCCGCCTCGCAGCTTCGCCGTCTTCGCTTTCGAAGTCGTTGATATCGAGCCCAAAGTTGTCATTCGAGAGCAGCTCATTAATGTCGTCGTCGTCCAGCATCCCATCCCGGGTTTCCGTCTCGTTGCCAACAATGACCCCTTTCAAATTAGCCGAGGTGCGGCACCGAAGGTACACGAGACAGCTGCTGTTCGCATAAAACAGCTCTCCGCTCTCGACAGCGTCACTCATACTGGATGGGATCTCCATCGTGCACACCCCGAGACAGCCGCGGCAATGGGCGCAGAAGGCGACAAAGTGAATGCTGCATTCCCCGTCAGGGTTCATCTGCAATGTGTGCTTGCCACGGATCGCATCCCCTGCCAGATCAATTTCTACCCTGAGCGCCTCTGCATTGATGTGCTGAAACGCCGCAATGCCTCGCTCGTCATTCACCACCTGATACTTTGGGGAGCAAATAGGTGCTTTGCAACGAATACAGGCGTAGTACCCGTCGCGGTTCTTGCGGTCGTACTGATGAATGTGCGGGTTACACGAGCCGCGGCACTTGTCATCGAACTTGTCCCGGTCGTCCTCCTCCTCTTCCGGATGGCGATACGCCTGCTTCCACAAGTGTGTGGTGAAGGGGGCTTCTAGCGCGCGGCCCATGAGAACTTTGGCAGCCGCAGAAGGGATGTGCTTGTTCCATGTGGAGGGGTCCGCGTGTGCCATCGCAACGGCTTCCTGCAGGGGTTCCTCCTCCCTCCGCTTGGACCTGCTGCGGGACGGCCTCGGCTCCACGGAAGACGTGACGCCTTCCTTGGCACTCGATCGCGAGGGCTCCTTGACCGGCTCAGCCAGCACAGGCTTCTCTCTCTTCGACAGTGCTTGGGACGAGCTGGCGGAAGGTTTGCTGAGCGTGGGTGGATGAGCGTCGGCTCTCGACGGCGAGACGGAGTTGGGCATGGAGAACTGCTTCCGATCGCCATTCTCCCCTCGCTTGGTGGGGGTCAGGTTGAGTATCCCGCGAGAGGACGAGGGGCTTCCGTCGCACAACGCCTTACTCCTGCTGTGCGCCTCGGAGCGGGTGACATCCGGAGCTGGCACCGCTACAGACGGACCCTCGCGCATAAAAGAGGCGGCCGAGGGGGACGGGCTGCCGCTGCGCACAGCGGCGTGACCCTCCGCCTTGGCTCTGGAGCCCTGGCGATGATCAACGTCGCTGACCCGATCCCGCTCCGGACGTCGTACCTTGGGGGGCTTGGTGGGACCTGCCGTGCTGCGGCTAGCCCCTGAGGAGTGGGTGATCTTGTCCACCTGCGTGAAGAGCTGGCTACCGCTGTTGTTCATCCCGCGGTCGCTTTGGTGTGCCGAGGACGGCATCGGCTTCATGGACCCAGACCGTCCGGAGTGGGCGGAAGCCTTCCGTGTGCTCACCCCCGCGGAGTTGGGCTTCGGCGGCAGTGGCGCTTCCGACCGGTGCGTGGAATACGCGCGACTGGAGCCGGAATCTGGGGGGTGGCGCGACGGGGCCTTTTTGGAAGCGGTGCGCTGACGAGAGCCCTCCAGCGGGTCGAGCCGCCGACCTGCCGCAGAGGGGACTCGCTTCCCTTTAGGCGGCATTGAAAGGAGAACGAAAAAAAAATAAATATATATATATACAGATGCGGTATGACTCTTGTCAAGTTTTTTTTAAAAAAGAAATAGTTGTACTAGCGGAAATACGAGATGCGTCAGCACAATAGTGATAATTGGTGATGGTGCCGCCTCACGTCTCCTTCCTCACAAAGGACAGAAGTTCGATTGGCGCCAGAATGCGTGCGGAGCAGGTTTCTGTGCCGTTGTGATACTTTATCCGTCAATTGCCCCGCTAGAGAAAAAATAGAAGGTCTTCAAGCTTAAAGCACAATAATGACGTGCTGGATACGACAATACTTTTTCCTACTAGGACTGAGGATATCACATAAAAAAGGAATATAAAAAGCATGAAAAGTATAGTTTATATATTTAGTTTTTTTTTTTTTTTTTTTAAAAAGAAGGCAACGAGATATTTTATAATAACAGGATTAAAGTGCTGCTTTGCCAATTTCAAAGCTTGAGAATGCCGAACCATAGGACCAATGGAGGAGATGATCAACTTTTGGAAAAGGAAATAGTCTATGGACTAGCTTTTTTTTCTTTTACTTCATCGGTTAATTGGGTGTTTGTGTATGATGGTTGCCCTCCAGTCTGAAATAAAATGAAGGAATTCGCCAGCGCGCCGTATGGTTTGGAGTTGAAAGACACGCCAGTTTAATAAAAGAAAGTAAACAGAATCAATAGAATGAAGACCCCTGCGACGCCGCCGAGCATCATTTTGCCCTTCACGGAGTTCCACCATATTTGGTTATAGACATCTCGGCTGTTCTGATGAAAACCCTGCGCCTGAAACTGAAGGTCATCCGTCGCCTCCATAATATCGTCCAGTCTCGTACCCCGCTGAACGGCCAAATTCACATTGTTGATGGCCAAGTCCTTTACCTCCTCAATGTCCTCCTTCACCTTCTGGAGACCCGAGGGGCTTTTCGCCGTCACTGTGCTGTGACGCACGAGCAGATCGTGTGCAGGCTTCACAAACGTCACTACCGAATCCTGTGTCAGCCGCTCCGGCTTCTCGACAAACATCCGATGAAACAGTCCCGAGACTTCCTGCAGTGTGTCGTAGCCCCGGACGCGAGAAACCGACTTTGCACCGAGAACGACAAAGCCCAACTCGTCGTCTGTCATGACGTGGAAGCTGTACGTTTCGCCGTCGCAGCTGCGCGAGTCGGACACACCAAACTGTGGCGTACCGCAGTACTGCTGCTCGATGTCGTTCAGCAGTTGCTGAGGCAGGGCTCGGCCATCTGGGATCTTGACACCAGGAGCCAGACAGAGCTCGTGGCCGTCCGAGAGTCGCACCACGGCGACAGCGTAGAAGGGAGGAATGCTGGTCATGAGCAAGAGTAAATCGGGTTCGAATGGTGAATTAGCGTCCTGCGGTATCCTAAGAGATCAAGACAAGAGATAGACTGAAAAAAGAAAAAAAAAGAAGAAATAATTCCTATTCTAATTAGACAACTCCGAGATCAACGCTGCTTTTTAGTACAACTTGCCGTTATAAAGTCAAAAAGAAGAGAAAAAAAGGAGTTGTTCCTTTTGGGAATTGTCGTTTCGAGTTGCATTCATTTAAATCCACCAATATTTCGTGTATTAACTTGCTTGAAGAAGTAATACAAAAACTCTCTCGTGCGTTGCTTTAAAATTTGTGATTAGGCATGGCAGAGAAATACCGTGATTAAGGATACAATTTCACAACTGAAACGAAACGGTGTATGATGCTACGGCTTCTGCATCACCTCTTGAGCGAGCCTCAGCACCATCTGCACCAGACTTCCCTCCAGCGGCAGCAACGCGCCGGACATCACCGCTTGCTGCACCAGCGCCACAGCGTCCTGGCGTGTCAACGCTCCCTCCGCCACCCCGCTGGAGCCGCCTCTCTCCAACAACGTCTTCACCGCTGCACTGTGCGACTGCTCCGGTCGGGTAGCGGCGAGGCCGTCGTTCAGCTGCTTTCGCTTGCTGCCGTTCACCTTCTCCAGCACGGACTTCTTGTTCTGCAGTGCGCTGCGAGACTCCTGCGACGAGGCAGTGAAGACGGCCTCCCCATCTACCGCAACCTTGGCATGAATCTGAGTCTCAGCCACATTGACTGCCTGCCCGCCGGGCCCACTGGATCGCGCCGTCTCGTACGTAATGGTGGTTCGCTCAGGGTTCTGCAGCAACACATTCGAGAGAAAAGGAACCACATTAACGAGATGTAGAGTCTTCTCACCCGTAAGGCTGGATGGGATGGGGCACAACTTTGCGGCCAGAGCGACAGCGTACGGCCCAGCACCCAGAAGCGTTCCGTTAGGCGGTCCACACACCACGAGACTCGAAGTAGAGGAGTCGCCGCTCGGCTCTATTTCCACATTGAATCCTTTAGCCTCGAAGAACTCTTGGACGACGGAGGGGGAGGCAGCGTTGCTGTCTGTGGCAGACGGCACCGTGACAACGGCGTCGTAACTGCTGTGAGGAATCAGCGCCATCAAGAAGTACTCCGCGAACGCGACAAACGCCTTCGCAGCCGCATGGCCATCCTGGCAGGCCCTCGTCCATGCCTCTGCCTGGGCCGAGCGGTACTGTGCCTGGAGCTTCTCCAGCGCCTCCTCCTTGCGCTGACGGAGGCTACTCCAGCGGTTCACCTCCACCGCACTCGGTGGCATCAAACGCTCCAGTTCGCTGCACGCAAGAGAGAATTGAAGGAATGGGTCGTGGCGACGCAGACGCTGAACCTTTCGCTGCAGCGATTGAAGCTGATCCCCCTTATGCTCGAGCTCGAGCTTCAAGTTCTGATACGTTGGGCTGTTCCGAACCATGTCATCGGTGGTCTGAGACTTCCCGGAGTCCTTCAGACGCTGTCGCAGCGCCTTCTCCTTCAAGGACAACTTCGAAAATCGATCCTGCCCATCTACGATCTCACTGTTGAGGAGCATGACCTCGTGCTGTAACTTCTGCAGCTGCGTGCGCAGGCCCTCCTGCTGGGCCTCCATCGCCTTAGACTTCTCCAGCGCAGACTTTGTGGTGTGATACAAGTCCCGGTAGTGGTTCTTCTTCGAGCGAAGCTGGCGCAGCTCTTCGAACAGTTCCTCAATCTCCTGTCCAAGGTTGACACTTTTGAGTTCGTCTAGCGATGGCCCGCTGCCAGAGCGCGAGGAGGTCGAGGGGGAGGGAGGGGATCGCTCTGTGGGGGGCCCGCTGAAGTGTGCGACATCTGCACTGGAAGGTGGGGTCGGCGACGAGGATGGCATGTCTTGCATTATCTGCTGAACGACTTTGGTTTGACGCTCCGCCATCTTCTTAAAGCCCGGTATCTTGCTCATGGACTGCTGAAACTTCATTGCCTGGTCCATCAGCTCCTTCTGCTTTTCTGGGGACTGGCTTTTCAGCATGTCTTGAAGCAGTGACACCCTCTTGGCATCGATATCTGGAAAGAAGGAGGACTTCGACGTCGCACTCTCCGGCTTGCTCTTCTCACTGTCATTTTTGTTCCAAGACCAGAAGCGGCGGCTCACATGCAACTCTGCAGCACCAGACAAAGAAGAGGAGGTCCAGCGGCTCCATGGCCGGCAAAGCACTCGCGTCGTGTTCGACACGGTAGGTAGCATCACGTTCAAGATGGAATAGCACACGCAGACTTCAACTGCTTACTCTTCAACAAATTTTTTTTAGAAGAAAATAAAAGAGGCTGAATTCGTTACTTGAGCACTAATGGAGAAAAATGGCAATCACTCGCAAAGGCTAGAGGGAGACACCAACCGGTTCTCTCAAAAAAATTAGTTATTAATACTATCCGAACAACTTATAGGAGTTAATGCGTCTAAAATCCATCGTGTAGAAGGGAAAAAAAAAAAAGGAATAGATAGATACGGATCGTGAATGGCGAACACAATGCATGCACAACGCGACACAAGTGAGGCAAGGACGACATTGGTATCTCTCCATTTCAAATAGATGATAAAGATCATCGCATACCCTAAAGATCATTGTTTCTGTGGTTGGTCACGAGCACCACGCCACCTTTACCCAAGTGCCTGCGTGCAGCTGCTGAAATTCATTGTCGTTACGGTGCTTAATCGCGCAGACGTCTCGTCGAAGCAGGATTTCCACGTCCCTTGTCGTGTCTCGAAGAATAACGGTACCGCTTTGCTGCTGCACTTCCACATACTCGGCCATCTTCCGGCGGTCACTGTCGTACTCGATCCACACACCTGTAGGCTTACCGGGTCCGCCGGCGTATCGGTGAAACAAGCCAGCTGCATGCTTCCACACCGTGTTGTCGTCCATGGCAACACAATCCTTTGCCGCTGCAAACTGAAAAGGAGAGTAGCTGTTCGCTTGGCTGGCAGTGAAACCGCTTCCCAGCAGCACTGCACAGAGAACGACCAGAAGTACAAGGCGACAAGCCGAGCCCGTGAAATGGCGCGGCATCGGAATAGTGGAAGTGGAAAAAAATACGTAAGTGTGGCTTTTTTTTCTATCTTTTCTTTTCTTTTTAATGAATACGATAAACGACGTAAAAGTAGAGGAGGAAAAAAATAAAGCACATGAAAAGGTGAACGCCCGAGCGGTACACTGGTGTGCGTGACCTATGGGCATCGGAATGAAATGAAGGGATCATTGGGACAGGGATGAAGGAAGTTTCAAGTATTCTCTGAAGTAGTAACGTATAATGTATAGATATAATAGGGTGGGTGGGTGTTTATGTAGGCTTGAAAACTGTTGAGCCACAACGGTGAAGTAAGAGTATATTTTTCCCCGTTGGTACCACAGTGCTATTTCCTAATTCAGGGAGAAATAATAATAAGCGGCAGGACTGGCTCCTCCTCCTTGTGTGTGCTCAAAGGAGTCAGAAAATGTCAAAGTCGAGGTAAAGAAGTTCAAAATCCGAGTATCTCTATATATGAGTCTATCTAATGAAATACGGATGATGTAAAGTGTGAGGTGCCTCTTGGCACTCTTGACAACCCTCCTGTTCCTGTTGTCGCGTCTTCTTTTCCTTTTCCAAACAGTAATAATTATTCATGAGGAGCCTGACGCACCTCTAAGCTCCCTCGAGAGCCCCGAGAGAGCCGCCCATTCGGCAGGGCGAGAGAGGTTTCGGTCTCCGAGCGGCGTCTCTTGCCACCCTCCTCACGTCGCTTCTTCTCATCAATCATCTGCTGCAGCAAACTTCTCATCTTGTTCTGAAAGGCTTGAGGAATGAGCACCAGAGTCGAGGTAACGTCATTCACCTTGCACACCCCGACTAGCTGATGCGCCAGCTCGAACATATTATTGCGGAGTGAAATGATGATGAACTGCGCGCCGGTGGCTTGACCAAGCACATAGTTGGCTACAATGGACACGTTACGAAAATCGAGTGCTGCATCGATCTCGTCCATCACATAGACGGGTGTGGGCTTAATGTGGTGGAGCGAGAAGATCAGCGCCAGGCTGGAGAGCGTCTTCTCACCACCCGAAAGGTACGCAATTTGACGCCATGGTTTACGAGGCGGTCGAACGACAAAATTAACACCTTCGAACGGATCGTTTGCATCGACCAGTTCGAGGTCTGCATCCCCTCCGTGTGTTAGCATTTGGTACACCTCCTTGATCTTCGCCTGGATCGTGGTAAACACCTCCATAAACGAGGTTCGGCGCTGTTGCTTGAGATCGTACAATTTCTGGTCGATTTCATCTGAGCGCAGCTTGAGAGCGAGGTACTCCTCCTTGGCTTTGCGATGGGCGTCGTTCCGCTCCCACCAAAGAGTGATGGCGCGGAGGTCGATATCCTGCCGCAGCCGCTCCAACTCTTCGTTAAGCGAGGTCGCGAGATGCAGACAGCGGTTGTAGTCGCACTGAGCGAGCTGCTCTGCGCGGAGACGCAGGGACATGTGCAGCACTTCCTCCTCCGTCATTGCCGGCCGGTTAGGGGCCTTCTTCTCCTCTGCGGCTCTCGGCCGGTTGCCCTCTTCTGGGAGTCGACGCCTGCCAGGGTGGTCTGCCTCCCCCTCCTCCTCCTCCTCGCTGCTGCTCTCCTCCTCCTCGTCACTCAACTCCCGGCGACGCTTTCGATCCGACGCGGCCACCGCTGGCGATTCCGCCTCGGAAATGGACGATCTCGGCTCCGCCTCTTCGGGTCTCGTCTGGTAGTCCGTGAGGTCGAGGGACTCCACTCCGTACTGCTTCACATTGGTCTTGATGGTTTGCTCGCACCCGTCAATCTTTTGCTCGTACTTGGCCAGCTGCTGCAGGGCGAGCGCCATCTTGGCCTGCTCGCTCTGCCGGTAGCGGCACTCTTCATCCACCTTCTTCTGTGCGTCGAGCAGTTGGCTTTGAATGGCAGGAAGCTCCGCTCGCACCATATCGACATGGTGCTGCGCATTGGCCAATACCGTTTCGGCTTTGGACAGCTGCCGCGAAACTTCCTCCAGCGTGTGATGGCACTGCGTCACTTGTTCTTTCACGCTCTCGGTCGCCTCCGCGTCGAGCTTCTCCAGCTGCCTCCGGTACTCCGCCCCCTCCGCTAGGCGGCGCTCGTGAGCCGCACGCCACTTCTCTTGCATTCGCCGGCACGCTCGCAGCGACGAGCCCTCCACCTCGACTCGCTCCCGCTCCTTCTGCAGGGAGGCGGTCAGCGCCGCAAACGACCCCCCTCCCGCCTCCTCAATCGCCTTCTCCAGTTCAGCGAGCGAAGTGCGTTCCTTCTCTCGCGCAGCCTGAGCCTCCTGCTCCTCTCGCTTCACGGCTTCTAGCTGCTCCAGGAGGTCGCGCTGTTTGCACTCGTACACCTCGCTGGCGCCAAGAACTTCCCGCGAGACGGCCGCACGCCGCTTCTCGTAGTCCTCCTGCTTGGCTCTCAGTCGTCGGAGTTCTGACTGCGCCGCTTTCAGCTCGTTATGTGACAGCGGCGGTGCCTTCTGCGAAAGCTCTTGCAGCCGCAGTTGAATCGCTCGCTCCTCCTCCACAGCGTTCTGCAGCTCCGTCTGATGCTTCTGCAACTCTTCCATGAGAAGCGCACGGTCCAGCGGACTGCGTGCCGCCTTCAGCTTCGCCCCACGCGGTGCCCCACCACCGCCGGTGATAAAGCCTTTCGGCTCCACGAGTTCACCCTTCAGTGTGACAACACGGTAGCGCTGGCCGGAGCGGCTGTTAAACGCGACTTCGCGGGCTTCAGCGAGGGTGGACACCACTAAGGTATCCCGCACCGCCTGGTAAAACACGGAACGAAATTTAGCGTTGGTAGGCTTAATCAGATCGAACAGCCGCTTGGCCTTTGGACTGGGGGACTGGAACGGAGCGTTCATCTTTTTCCGCATCTCACGGTCGATCTCGCTCACCACCATCATGGAAGCCCTGCCAACGTTCTCTCGCTTAAGAAGCGTCAGTGCGGCCGTGGCGGTGGAGCGGTCCTCCACAACATGAAAGCCCCAGGTGTTACTGGCCACTCCTGCGGCAACGTCGTATTGATCCTCAATCCGCCCCAGCTGGCGCAGGGTGCCGTAATACCCTTTCAGAGAGCGTTGCGACAGCAAGAAATCCACCGCACGGTCGTCGGCCTCGCAGTCCCTCACGCTCGCCTTCTTGTCTTGGATGACGTTGTTGATGGCATATTTTCGACGCGACGCCTCGAGCAATGTGTCTTGAAGCTGGCGGTACTGAACCTCCTCCCGCTGTGCCATCTCCGACATTTCCGTCTGGTGCACCAGCGACGCGATCCGGGCGGTGTCGCTCGAGGACTCCGCCTCAAGGGACTGCAATCGGCCCTCACTCTTCACATGCGCCGCGTGAAGGCCGTCGAGCTTTGCCTGGATGGAGTGCACGGACTCCTCTGCCGCAGTGACGGCTTGTTCGAATGGCGCAATCTGGTGCCGTCGCTCCTCCAGCTGCTGGCGCAGCGGCCTCAACTGAGGCAGCAACGACGCCGAAAGTGCCTCGTGCTCCTCCTGAAGCGTCGTCACCCGCGCTGTAGCTTCGGAGAGGTTCTCCTCGTGGATGGCTGCCTCCCGCTCGGCGTCCTGCTGCTGCAGGAGAGCCTTTTGAGCGTCATCCGAAGATTTCTTAATATGATCTGTAATTTTCTTTCTTCCTCGCTCCTGTTCCGCCGCACCAGATTTCAACGCTTCCAATTGGGCCTCTACCGTTTGCTTCTGTTGTCGAATGCTGTCTCGCATGCGGGTGGCTTCGGTCAGCTCCTTCTTTGCTCCGATGAGCCCTTCCTCCGCCTTTGTTTTCGCTTCCTTCTGCAGCCGCAGTTGGTGCTCATATGCCTTGATCTTTTCGTCGATCTCTGCGAGTTGTTTGCGAGGCTCCACCAGGCTCTCCTCTGTGGTTTGCATCCTCAGTTGGCACATCACAATCAGCGTCTTCTTGAGCTGGTTTTCCTTCGTCACAAAGTTGAGGGCCGAATTCTTCGCGGCATCAAGGGCCTCGCGTTCGAGCAGCAGCTTCTTCTCCCTCGCCAGCGCTTCCAGACGCGCTGTTTGGGATTCTTCTGCCTCCGCTGTCAATTGCTGAATGGGTCCCACTAAGCGATTCGTTCCAATCAAGTCATCCAGGTACTCGAGGAGTCCCTCCTCCCCCTCCTTCTCTCCTTTGGCTTTCATTAAAGCGATTTGCTCCACCTCCCCTTGAAGAATCAGGAAACGATTATGCTCGAGGTCGATTCCCTCATCGATCAAGCGCTTCTCTACCTCCTTCTGCGTGCGGCGGGTGTTGTCAATGAAATACTGCGACGCCCCACTTCGAAGCACTTCCCGGCGGATAGACAGCTCGCTCCCAGACATCTCGACGCGCTGCTGCGGACAGCGCTCGTCCTCGTCCGATTCGAGAACGCGAACGAAATTCACTTCCACGGACGCGAAAGTGACATGCGGATGTGCCGCAGAGCTGTGAATTAGTTCGCTCAGTTTCTCTAAACGAATCTTCTTTGCATTTCGGCCAAAAACAAACAGCATCGAGTCAATAACGTTCGACTTTCCAGATCCATTGGGGCCAATCACAGCCGTAAACGTTTTATGAAACGGGCCAATACGATGTTTACCATAGTAGGACTTGAAATTTTCCACATCAATATCACGTACGACAAGCCTCGTACGCAGAGATTTAGACCCGCTCTTGCGAATACTAGAGCGTACACTGCCTTGCTGAGAGATTTGAAGAACTTCACTCTCTAAACCACTCTTTCCCTGAAGCTCCGCAGCCTCAGTCAACGCATCATCGCCATGGATTTGACCTAAAGCAGAACCTGCGCCATCTAAATCTTCAACCTCTTTCTTTACTGGCATTACAATACACCGCCGTGCAACCGAAAAAAACTAACTCGGCGCACCAAAACAACTAACACAACACAACAAAGAGAAAAGAACAACTAACAATTACAAACCTAAACAACATTCACATAAGAGCAACACAACACAGAACGTTACATACTTCAAGAAAGCAAAAAATACGCATCATAAGTCTTCAACCGACAAAAACAAGCCAAAAAAAAAAAGTAGTTCCAAAAGAATCAACAGAAATAACAGGTGGCAAAGAGAAAGAACGCATTAAATATAGTCGTTAGTGCTGCTTTTCATAGGGCATCACTCTTATTTGCATGTGTGTTGTCACAATATTTAGAGGATTGTTTCTGTGTTGGTGGTGGAGCATCGCAGCCACGCTGAGATGGTGCAAAAGTAGTCTTCAAAGAACCGCGAGAAAACGAGGGGAAATCTTCNGTCGTTAATGCTGCTTTTCATAGGGCATCACTCTTATTTGCATGTATGTTGTCACAATATTTAGTGAATTGTTTCTGTGTTAGTGGTTGGATGTCGTAGCCACACCGAGATGGTGCGTTCTCTACAAGTCTTCACTTTCTGTGGAGGAACCACCGGGTTTAAACTTTCCTCGCTGGTACTTCTTATTGAGAATGGTCTGCATGCGGACGTTGTCTGTTGCTGTGCTGGATTGGATATCCTCTACACTGGGCATGCGGATTTTTTCGCGCAGTTTGCCGACGGCCGCACCGACATCACCCACATTTGGGACTTCAGCCGCTGTCGCGCCGGACTGTTTCAAGAGGTTCTGCTGCATCTCCTGGGCCATCTTGTCGAACTTCTGCTGTGCGGCGTGTAGCCGGTCGGATTTCTTGTGCCGACGCACGGCGGGTGCGGAGGACGTGCTGGACGGGAGGATGGTTTCGCCCGTGGCGTCGGTGCGGGGCCGGGAGATGGTCTTCACACCAGTCTTCCCGCGGTCGATGTAGGTCCGACGACTGATCTCTCGGTCCTCCTCCGTGTCCTCGACACTCTTCGCCACCTTCACGTCCGCGTCCTGCGCCTCCTCGTGGCGGAGCACGTCGTTCACTGCCTCGGTGAAGGCTGCCGCATCGGCGCCATTGACCACACCAGGGACGGCCAAACTCTCCTCGTGTGCGCTTGCCAGCAGGTGCAGCAGCTGCTCCTCCGCAAGGGTGACGCTTTCTGGCGCCGAATACGCCTTGGCAGAGGCATCGAGGTTTTCGGTGGTGTGGTTCACCATTAGGGTTTGCGGTACCTCGGCAATGTTACCTTCCGCATCTTCCAAGAGGGGCATCTGCCCTGCAAAGTTGAGCGGATACGGCGACTTGCTCCCCACCACGTACTTGTCCAACTCTGCCTCGATGTGGTCTTGAATCTGCGACTGCGGCACGTAGCGAATAAGAGTCATGTACTGCAGGCGCTCACTGGCTCTCTCGAACCAGTAGAAGAACTGCCGTTCGTGGAACTCTCGGAGGAGGTCCATGTGCTTTCGCTTCAGGCTTTGGCGGCCCTGGGCCAACTGAGCGTTCTCCACCCGTTTCTTCTCCTGCGCGTGCATTTCCAGCTCCCACTGCGCCATCTGAGCCGCTTTGGTAATGTTGTACTTGTAGAGATACTCGTCGCTGTTCACTCGGAAGGCCTCCAGCCACTGACGCTTGTAAACCTTGCGTAGATGCTCGAACTGTGCCTCGTGGACATTTCGCCAGAGCTCGTTCTGCTTCCACATAAAGTGGCGGTACGGCGTCAGAAAGCCGGTCATCTTTCGCCCATGCTCCGACTTGGACGGTAAGTTGTAGTACGGCCGAAGGGGCCGACAGCAGCACGCCGTCGCCCTCATGTCTTCCCCGAAGCAGACGATACGAATTCAATCGATAAGCACCGGCAAAGGTCCAGCAAGCACGGGCGGTCTCCCGTCCCTTCGCTCGGAAGAGAGAACACGATTGAGAAGACCGTCTAATTGGTCTTCTAAGCCGTTTTATTTATTGAAATCCTGTGTGCTAGGAGTCGTTTCATTCGTACCAAATAAATAGAACGAAGATACATAAGTAGAGATGAAAAATAACAATACGAAGAATGACAAGAGAGAAAGATGGAGGGGTGGGGACAGCAGGGGAAGAAATGAAGGATAACAGCACACGGGTGGAACGCTACTCACACTGACACAATGGCATTGTCAATCCTCATTCCATTCGCAGAACTCTGATATTCTAGAGGAGTACTTCTGGCATTAATAAATCCTCGGCTTCCCCTTCGCTTCCTAGTACTTGGCGCGTTTCTTTTGTTTGCTTTGGCAGTGAAATCAATTCCAATTTATTTTTTTATTATTTTTTTGAAGTGAAGCAGTAACCGCTTCTTTGTTGTCTGCGCAATAGCATGGCTAATGAAGGATTGGAAAGGGAATTCTTCTGAACTTCCGGATTAGACCAAGAGGAAACCAGCCACCGAGCTCACACCTCCCTATAGATTACGGAGCTGGCGATCGGCATGGATGTCGGCACTAAACTGGCCACTGCCACCCTCTCCGCCAGACGCTCCAGGACTGAATCGCTGGGTTGCAGCACGAGGCTCGCCGGCTTCACGGGCTCCATCAGGACGCCTACGGTGTTCGTGTTAACGTTCTTGAGCGGCAGAAGGAAATCGGCAATGGGAATGTCATTCGTCAGGACCAGTCCATCCGTCTCCATGTTGAACTCCACCACGGAATGCCGGTCGACCTTGTGCGCCTTCTGCACCACAATGTCGATGAAATGGCTGTCGTAGTTCACTGTCTCTGGCTCCATTGGGGGACTATTCCGATCCACAGCGGAGGCGTCGTCCGCGTGTGCCGTGCTCCTCTCCGACTCGCCATTGGAACTGTCGGCGTCCAGTTCCACTTGGCGCAGCTCGGTAAGGCTCGGAATCGGGTGCGGCAGACTGGGCCGGGTAGTGGAAGAGCTCAAGTCACTGCGATCCACAGGCGAGAAGGCTGGCAGCGGCTGGCCGGGGGTCAGTGGCGAGTCCACTCCGCGGTACAGCTCCACCAGCGCCGGAGAGCTCGAGCTGGACGCCATGGCGCTGGCAGTGGTGGCTGCGGGGGCCTTGTGAGAGCCCTGAGGCTTTGGAGCAGCCGGCGTCGGCCGCGTGGCGAGCTGAATCCGGTTGAAGCAGTTGAGACACACTCGAACTTCATTTGTGATGCCCCGGAGCGGAATGGCGCACGTTTTGCTCGTGCAATCGTTGCAGAAGATAAAACCACAATTGCGGCAGTGATGCCTCCGAAAGAACCAGGAGAAGCTGCGCTGACACGACGTGCACGCCGGAGCCTCCTCGTCCTTCTGCCAATATTCCGGCTGCACACTTCTCATGAGGCTCGCGTATCGATCGGAGGGAAACAGTGAGAGACCCTATTCTACTAACACGGACGTAGTGGTACGGAGGAGTAGGACTTCACCGGCCTTGTTCGAATAGAGAAGAAAATCAACGTCCGCTAAAAGTTAAAATGAAAGCGAAACAAAAAAAAGTACGAGAGAAAGTGGCGCAATACGAATAATGCGGAAAACAAGCGGACAACGTCTGCTGGCGAAGGGATCGCGCTTCATTCATAATATTCTCTTTCTCTCTTGTCTAGTTTGGTGTTGGAAATACTATAGCTATAGCCCTAGAGAATAGATTTTCAAGCCAGGGCTCAGAAATGAAAGTTAAATTTAGTAGTGAAGAGCATATCCTCAAGCAGCCAAGCAAACAGCTCCTCATTCCCCCGATCGCTGCAAGTGTTCAACTGCTCTTGCTCTTCACCGTACAAGGATGTCGTCACCCACCGCTGGAGAATGCGAGTGCTCTTTTCTTTCTCTTGTCCTTTGTTTCCTTTTCTTTGTGGATGTTTTTCTTTTATTATCAAGACGAAATGTACTCCCACTGCTGGACCATGATCTTCTGTGTGCACAGGAGCGCCTCCTTGGCCACCTCCGGGCGGGGATCCGACATGAGATAAATGACGCGCTCCTTCACCCCCTTCATGGTGGGGAGCAGCAGCAGGGAGCGGCCTGTGGGATGATACCGCACCGTCTCACCGACATCGTGGCACGCCACCGCCAGAGTGCGGTCGTCTCTTGTTTCTAAGATGAGCTTGCCAAGGGCGTTGAGAACCTCGTAGTTGTTGGCCTCCATCTGAAAGCTGTGCTCCCGCCAAAACTTGGAGCTGGTGTGCACTGGAGTCCAGTCCAGTGTACCACTAAAGACCTCGCCTCTATACTCGGAGAAACTAGTGATCGTCTCCATAGACTCCTCCAGTCGAGCAGAGATGTCCTCCAGCAGTGTAGAGATGTCCTCATCGCCGAACTTCCGTCGCTTCAGCGACATCAATGTCTTCTGCATCCCGACGCCAACCATCTCTGCCAGAAGCACGGGGCCCTTGTGCGTTGACGCCTCCCCTTGACGCAGCTGAGACAGCAGATAGATCTTCTCATCGACCCACTCGCCGGTGGAGGGGTGCACGACATAGTGCAGATAGCGGCGCTCTGCCTCTATCATGTTCCACAGAATCATCAGCGCGAGACGCAGACACTTCTCCTTCTGTGTGCGCTGCAGCACCCGTAACAGTTGTGGGATCATCCGGCTCTGCTGCAGCTGAACGGTTCCCTCGTACTCGTACGATAAGAGCCACGTCAGCAAGAGGGTACTGTAAATCAGCTGTAGAATACTAGAGGTGTTGGCGGACACCATCTCCGTCAGGAGACGAGGAATAAACGTAAGGATATCTTCCTTCAAAAAGTACGACCGAAGGTCTTTCCTACGAGCCAACTGTGCACACGCCCGCACCACAAACTCCACATTAGACACCTCCAGCACCTCCTCCGAAAAGCTCTTGCGCACCAGAGCAAAGAAGGTGATTAGAGCGGGTTCCCACTCCACCGGCGAGCCCCCGTAGCGCATGGCGACAGCAGCCAAGTAGATGGCAGGGTTGGTCACAAAAATTTCACCCTCGTGGGACTGCATCAAGTCCATGAGGAGGGTGGTCGCACTCTTCCCGTCTACCGTCAGTTTCCCTAGCTCGAGTGAAAGGGTCTTGCTCAGAAAGACAAGGTCCGCGAAGAAACAGAGAACATACCCGAGCAGGTGCGCCGTCTGCGCCTGGTGGGCCGTTTGAAGCAGGGCGGAGGCCACTGCATTGGGTCGCACCGCCACGAGGGCCTCGACGAGCTCCTCATCCGTACGATTGCAGAAAAGTTGCTTTAAAATGTGAACGGTCGCGTCATCCAGGAGCTGCAGCGATCGAATGACGGTTACAGCCTCGGCCGCGTCAGCAGTGAGCTCCGGCATGGTGTAGGAGGAGACGGTCGGTAAGACAAGAAAAAAAACGACAGAAAAACTAATCCAAAAATAATATCTGAGAAACAGCTTTGAACTCGCTCTAATCCGAGATTCTAAAAAATTAATCTTGAAGCTTCTGGGAGACAGAAAAGTAAAAAAGAAAACACACAAAAAAGGGAGGCGTTGGACTATACGTCAGTGTTGTGGAGCATGCGGATGATACATTAATCCTCCACCCTGATCTGACACCGCGTCAGTAGAAAATGGCACACTTAGCTCAACATATTCGATAATGTTTAATATATATATATATAGTAGTAAAATGTATAAATATATGACTATAAAAATAAAGTAGCACAGTAGATAAAGCACGATATAAAAATCATGTACCTCTTCTTTTTTTTTTTTCTTCCTCTCTGGTGTCAGATGTAACACTCGACCATCTCCCGTGGTTAAAAGATCAGAATCTCACCAACCGTTTTGTAAGTTTTGTTGTTTCTACTTCGTGTATTATTTTCTTTTTTTTTCTGCTTAGAGATCGCGCGCGGCTGTCACATCCAAGTCCTCCGATGACACATGAAAAGAGACCATGACCCGCCCCAGCACTTCGACCTTCTCTTCATCCTCCATAAAGAGCGCTGCCGGCGGCACTTCTGCGGCCGCCTCCGCCTCTGTCTCCGCGGACGACACGGGATTCGCCCCATCCCGCACTCTCCACAGGCGTATCTTCGCGCGCCAGAGCCCGTCCACGAGCTTAGGCAGCGGCTTCGTGATCACGCCGGTGAAGCGGGAAGGGAGACGCCGCTGCTCCGCCTCCTCTGCGGTCTGTGGCAGCGGGCAGTCGCGGCGCAGCACCCGCACCTCCCGCTGTTCCCCGTTGCCCAGGTCCTCGTGCTCCCACTCGCAATGGGTGCCCTCCTCCCCTTCCCGATGAAAAAACGCACAGCACATGCTGTACCCGTTGTGATCGTAGCCCTTGTAGTGGATCTCACTACTTCCGGGGTGAGCCAGTGCCACCGAGAAGCGCCAACGGTCCATTTCCTCCGTGAGCCTCTCCTTGTGCTCTGCTGTGGAGCCGCTGAGCTGGTACCCGAGCTGAAGTGCGAGGTCCTCCGCGGGCTCCATGTCCAGCGTGATCGTCACTTGGCACGACGTCTCTGGGGCATCCGCCGAATCACCGAGTTGCAGGGGTTCGCCTTCCGTACTCGTGCTGCCTTCCGTACTGGTGCTGCCAGAGAAGCGGTAAGGGTCGCCGGTAAAGCAGTGCAGCTTCACCGTTTCGCTCCGAACGTAAAAGTACGTGAAGTCGCAACTCCGTCGTTCGGCATCCCTGCCGCCCTTATTCATCACCACATCGAGGGCGTGCACCGGCTTCTGGCAGCGCAGCGAGGAGGTCAAGCGGGCGGTGGCGAAGGACGGGCACTGAAGGGCAAACACCACCAAAAGCACACCACACAGCGCCATCACGCGAGCCGAGAACAAGCGGAGCGGTCGACTCATATTTGCTGTGGCACAGTGGTAAAAAGGTGAGGAAAAAGCCTGAAGTGCAAAGAAAAACGAGCTAATACCAATATATATATAT
Organism: Vickermania spadyakhi; assembly: GCA_030849815.1. Taxonomy (NCBI): domain Eukaryota; phylum Euglenozoa; class Kinetoplastea; order Trypanosomatida; family Trypanosomatidae; genus Vickermania; species Vickermania spadyakhi. The sequence continues at coordinate 185,049 of JASAOA010001874.1, forward strand.
ATACTTTTTTAAAATTCCTTTATAGAGATGAGTAGTCGAGTGAAAGCATGCAGCAAGATAAGGACGACCGCCTATCATAATCACGGAAAAACTTCAAGAGCATCCACAGTTCAAAACCATCATGCCATACCGCCGCGAAGCAATCATAATAAAGCCCTTCACTTTTGGATATGTCCTGTTATATTTTGTTGGGTAGTGAAGAGAACTTCACATTTGATATACTGGTGAGTCTAAGCGTACGTTCACGCTGTAGAGGCTCTTCATGTTTTCTAGCCAGTGTCCCTCCTCACTTCCAACTGCAAACGCTACCAGCAAATGGCACGATGGCAACCATTGAAGTGAGACTCCACACAAAAGCAATTGGAATAACAAGAAAGCCGTAAAAACTCATAAATGGAGAACAAAGAACTCGAGAAGGGCTTTCCGTAGTACAGATGAAGGAGTCGGGAAGAGTCCCTTTTCGTCGTTTACTTCTGCGGAGAATCGGGCTTCAGGAGGGCGGAAGAACTGCTGAGCAAGAGGGTTTCTCTCCGAGCCATCCCGACTTCCAATCGGCCACCGCCTCCCCCGCTCAGGTGCGCTGCGTCCCCATTGCTATCGCTCCCCCACGACGACAAGTCCGCTGAACTTCTGGCACTGGATTCGATGGAGGAGCCCCGAAGTTTGACCGACAGCAGCTCGTTCGTGTCCGCATCGACTGTCACTACGGCACTCAGCAGCACGCTAAGCACCTGGTCCACCTCGCACTCCAGCACGGGAACCATCTGCTTGGAGGAGCCCTCCGGCGGTGCGCCTGTAGCCTCGGACGGGCTGGGCGGCTGAGAGCCCTTCGCGTTGTGCAGCATCACCTGCAGAAACGTTAGCCGCATCGGTCGTTTCGCGAGGGTGCGCCAACGCATGATGTACGACTCCGGTAGCGTGGAGAAGGGCTGATGCGGCGTGCGGGTTTCGGTCACATCGGAAGGGTCTTGGCCGGTGTCGCTGGGCCATACACCCGAGCCCTGGCGCTCTATGCTGGTGCCGGACTCGCCTCGGTGCGTCGTCTCCTTGCCGAGGCAGTCCAATCCAATGCAGCGCATCACCTCTGGCGGCACGGGGTGGCGGGAGCGCGTGGCGCGGTCCAGTAAAAACGCCCGGTACGGCAGCTGCTCGCTGTGCCCCGCCGCACCAGATTTGCCCTCGCCGCTGGGTACGAAGCAGAACTGGAGGCTGTCTCGAAAGGCCGAAGTGGTCAACCCACCGCTCTGCTCTTTGGGCCTGGAGTGTTGCAGCCAATGTTGTGCGGTGGTGGGCGGGCGTGTTTCAGCTTCAAAGAGGATGATGGAGGAGCTCAGGGGCTTCTTGCTGAAGAGAGAAGAGCCACGCTTGACACGCACCAGCATGATAAAGAAAAACACGTTTTTGTTGTCCGTCGCAAAGCGATCGCCACGGAAAAGAGATAAAAGTGAGAAACTGGAGTAATGCGGCCGCAGGAGTCCCCGAGAGCGCACGCCGTCACGGTGCTCCTGCGTCCCAGTAAGGTTAATGGACTCGGTTTCGTCCACACCGCCGTCTCCCATCCGAACTCCTTCCAGGTGGTGCAATTCCTCCCGCTCCTGAGCAGCCATGCGGTCACGGAATTGGTGCAGCGCCTCGACGTCCGTGTCCGTGCCGGCACCAGCGGGTGCCTCGGGAACAGTGCACAGCGTGTCGGACTCCTCCGATGCTAACGAAGCGCTCATCGGTACGGGCGAAGGGCTCTCGTCTGGCCCCCGCACCGTAGTGACACATCCTTTCGGCTTCGCTTCCGAGACGCCCGTCTGAGCGGAGACGTCAGACCCGCGAGTGGCGCCAGGGTTGGAGTGCAGCAGTGGGCTCCGTGTCGTGCTGGTGATGGGGTTCCCATCGCTGTTCACCGGATGCTGGTCGGCGGAGGTGTCGCCACTCACGGCGTTGCCTGGAGCGCTCAGCTCGGGGGCGCTAGTGCGGATGTCGGAAAGGGGTGAAGCCATGGGTTGACGCGCGGAGTTCAGCGATACAAACGAGCCCTTGCGAAACAGCCGCCCTTGACGGATGTTGGAGCTCCCGCCTCCTGTGATGATATCTCGCTTCACCATCAACATGGCGACCTGCATGAGCGACATGTCAATATCGTGCAGCGCACCCAGCAGCGCCTCGAGCATGGGGGCCTGCCAACGGAGCGTCACAGAGCTCTTTTCAGGAAGTTTTTTAATGAGTGTGTGGAGTTCCTCATGGAGCCATTCCACCTCCGTCTTCATGTTCAGCTGCAGACCAGTATTCATCGAAGATCGAAGAGGGCTAGATCTATGTCCACGAGATCCCCCTCCATCTTCAGCGTTCTGGGCTTCCATCTCCAAAAATTCCTCTGTCTCACGCTTCAACTTTTCTAAAATTTCGCCTTGGCGCTTAGTTAAGTTCTTGGTGACTTTCCGAATCGCCCGAGAGAGCGGGAGGAATGACCGAGTGACACAGAAGTACTCCATCACTGCGCCAAGAACGGACACCAGCACCACCATGATACTCACGTACACTACTCTGTTGGAATACGTGTCAAAGAACAGCGGCGGTAGACCGACCAGTACGTGGGTCACTAGCAAAAGAAAGAACGTAAGTACAGGCGGCAATGTGGATCGGGCCAAGGGAAGATGAAAAGACCGATCTTTGGGCTCCACCGTGAAGTTCAGCCCAGGTGTCAAGAAGCGGAACGAGCCGTCGTTGGACAATGGCTCATCCGTAGAGTCCGTCTGGGGAACAAACAGTTCTCTCAGCATCAAGTTCTATAGGAGTCGAAAGGACGGCTGGTTAGCCAACGACAAAGCAGCGCCGTTCTGCTACAACACACGAGAAGTTCAAGTGTGGATAATAATATTCCAAGAAGAAAAAATAGCGAAAGGCGAAAAAGGAAAAGATTTTTAGAAAATCGCGAATCAATACGGTAAAATGCTCTAAAAAAGATCAGCAATAGTGTATCGCCAGCCTCGGACCGAATCAAAACCGATTGCGCGATAAATTCTTGCTTAAACAACAAGCAAAAAAAAAAGTGAGATTTTGAGGGTCATCAGCGATACAGTACAGAAAAAGAGGACTTAGGAATGCAATTCCCTAATGGACCGACTTGTAATGGCTCTTTTGTTGTTGTTATTGTTGTGTGTGTGTGTGTGTGTGTCAGTTCACACGCCCATTCATTGAAATTACTCTTCGAAACCAAATTCTTATCTCTCTCCTTTTTTCTTGCTCCCGCCGTAAAATCATCAGACGATGAGGCGATCGACGCCTTCACTTTCCTTCCTCCCGAGTGGGTTCGATTCCGCTTAACCGTTCGTGAACGGCTTGCATGAAAAATTCAGTCTTCTTGTGCAGCGGCTCCCGTAGTGTCTTCGCGGTCCATTCCCGGAGCTCTTCCACTTCAGAGCACATCAAATATTCGTCGCAGCAGTTCTCCTTCATAGTATGTGGTGTCCGTCGCTGGAACTCGTTGTAATGCACTGCTCCCGCCTCGTTGGATGTATGGCTCTGAGGAAAGCGGACCATGCTGTGAGAGAAGTTAAGACAATGACTGGAATCCGCTAAGAGATGCCGCAGTCCGCAGCTTTGCAGCTGGTTGCAGCCAATCTCGTGTTTCTCGCGTACCTTTTCGTGGGCCCTCTCCATTTGAGAGATCGTGAAGCGAACAGGACGGTAGTACGTCCAATACACCGCCGCCATCACCAGCGCCGTCATACCGGGCACCATGAAGAGCACGAAGAGCTTCTGCTGCACCTCACGCGGGATTGGAGTAGTGCGCCGAGTCACAGCAGAAGGCGGTCCAAACGGGTCTCCACCATCACGATCCGGGTTATAAATGAATAGCGGGGGCACCATCACCGCAGCAATGACGAATGCCATGAGAACACCGTGAACGATCAGCAACTGCATGAGGCGGGGGACTCTCTTCGATGTATGTGAAGCGAATAAGTCTCACTGAGCGCAACGTTGAACGCAGAAAAAATACAACTACTTGTGAGAAAGAGGAAAGTAGCAGTCGAAACGAGAATGTGTATCTGCACTATTGGAGCTACATTCAATACACTAAAAAAACCTGATGTGTATTAGTATTTCCTTTGTCAAGTGCAAAAAAGAAGAACAAGAAGAAAGAATTCATGCATCACAGACGGTGACTTCAAATGATTTCTCACAATACGTTAATCGTACACAGTTCACACTATCATACTATTATGTTTTTATATTGAAAAGCAGGATCACACCTGAGACCTGCACAAGCATCACTTTTCGGTATTCTTTACCCACTCCCACTCTCATGGCAGAGCTCGGCAGAACTCGCTTGCGGTATTAATTCCACTCTCTCCTCCAACAAACCAGGCTGCAGAACGGTGGGGTAGCCTACGCCGTCGTAGGTGACTCCATCGTCTAGAATCGGCACCAGCAGTAAGACAAGGAAAAGTGCGGTAAGTCTCGTCGTCCTCCGCATCTTCGCCAGAGCAGAGGGGACGTGGGTGGGAAGAACGGTTCGCTGTCGTACGTCCGAGGGACTCAGCAGAATTCGAGCCGCCCACGCCACCACTCGACGAGAGAGTGCCGGTGAACACAGCGCGAGCGGGTGGTGCGGCCTGCCGTACACCTCCAGAATATTAGAGATCCAGCCTAGGTCATACGGGTTCGCGCAGGAGAAGGATGTGGAGGCAAATAAAGACTGCTTATTAGACAAGATTATTGATTCTATCGAGGTGATATTCGTCAGAAGCATTGGGATGTGTTTGTAAAGAAAGAACAGCACACTAAAAATGAGAAATGTGGTCAATGCCATTAATTGTACCACTGAACGGCATTGCAGTTGTTTTCCGTCTTCTCCGAAGCGGGTGTACTCTCGCGCGAATGCATCCAATAAGTTCTTGGAAGGCCACTGAATAAAGCTATCCAGCCGCTCGTCGATACGCATGCGGTTTCGACTAAACTGTGTGTAGCCGTACCCAAAGAGTGACAGCTCAAAGGTGCAACCCACAAGAACCCACAACATCATCGACAAAAAATAGCGTTGATTGATTACATCGACACAATTGTCAATAAAAACACAGTGATGATCCATCTTCGGCACACAGAGGCCGCACGTGGAGCAGTGGTGTTCCCTCGGTGCTTTCAGTCGCCGGCATACCTCACAGTGACGCCGTGGTGGCTCCAGCAACCCCACTCGTCTCTCCTCCGCAGACAAGTGGTCTGTGTACTGAATATACGCTGCTATGCCGTTCAGAGACGCGGCTGTAGCAACCGGCGGAGCCTTCCGAAAAGCCTTCCGAAAAGCCGACCGCAGCCGGCCGCAGACTTTTGAATGAGTGAAGGCCTGAAGTTGTGGTACTTGCGGGTGGTGAGACAACCGAGGCACCCCATTTAGTGCAGGAGCCTCTTCGTTTGCATGATCGGAACACTCCGCGGGGCAGACTCCAAGGCGGCATGAATAGACTACGGCACATACAAAATGAACAATGATCTCACACCCTAAAAAAACAACAAGAAAGTGAAAACCCCACCTAGTCTTCCAGTGGTGTGCAAAGAGAGCCGGCACCACAACGCGGTGAGCAACCACAATACCCCACATAATGAGGGCAAGGCTAATGTAAGGGCCGAAAAAAGAAAGCAATCGAGCTAATATATCGAAAAACGCCATTTCTCATTAGGGGATCCGTTTTGTTAGCGCTCAAAAAAAGCACGTTTTGCCGCCCGCGACCTAACTTGACGTTTTCTTGAGGACTTCAAAAAAGAAGAAGTAGGTCACGATGAAGGATATGTTAGCGCTTGTACAGATGTTAGTCAGGTGTTGTGGTTTGCACAGAATCCTCTGTGGTGCTCCAGTCCGAGTAGCATGTTCAGAAAAATTATGACACACTGCTTTCCATACGAGCTTTACGTACTTCACTATCCCCTTCACTTTCCCAAGGATTAAATGTCCAGAGATGCATTCCAGACCTCTAAAGGTCGTATCTAATGGACGTTCTCGTCTCTCTTGTTTTCCAATCTTTTGGAGGAAGCAACTCGGCGCGGTGCTGTTCGGCTCTTACGCTGTGCCCTCAATGTCTGGATGTACTGGCGCATCAGACGGTACTTGTGCTCTGGGGATGTCAAATGATAGAGATAATCATAGCTGTAAATCCCAGCGTTATGATCGTCTGAGAAACTGATTCGGATCGCGTAGTTCCCAATGGGTGTGATATCTTTTATCATCACTCCGCGCCGCCCATAAACGACACGATCGGTAGCAAAGGTGCCATCAGTGCTAGGGGTGTACACCCTCAAGTACTCTGCCAGCGCCGTCGTCGTCGTCGTTGCATCGTTTGGTTGATTGGTTAAAGTCGGCATCCTTCTCTCCACATCATGGCTCACTGGTGGGTTTTCTGTGGTCTTTCCCACTCTCAACTCCTCATCTTTTGACGGCTGTGGAGTCCACGGCCACGTGAAGCTGATGCTCAAGCGAGACTTGCTCACTCGTATCTCAGAAGGGACGAGCGCCTGCTGAACCCGACGCTGGCGCTGAAGGCGCTGCGGCAAGCTCTCCTCCATAGCAGGCTGCCGCGACAGCTTTCGCCGGGGCTCTGTCACCATGCGCTCATCCGCAAAAAGAAATTTTCCTTGAAACTTGTCTACCACAGGTGCTATGGCCTTGAACACGATGTCCTCGACACGATTAATAAAGAGTCGCTTGGAAGTGAACAACGTAAGAGGGACACCACTTTGGTACGATGCCACAGCAACAAGACGAAACATCTGGCGAACTTCTTTCATCTGCTCTTTTACAAATAAAACTTACACGTACTGCTTCCCATTCCTTAGTAGCAAGACAAGAAGGAGGTAATTCAAGGGTCAGTGTGTAGGGTCATCCGCTCATCCATTGGTCTGAAGTGTAGCTCAGGACACGACGTTATGCAATGTATTTGTGTATTTCCTTTCATCTCACTCTCGGTTTCTACACTTTCACTTTGCTGCTATCCGTTATCGGTTGACGCGCTGCGTGTTCTTATACACCGTGCGGCACGACCAACGACGTTCTTTCATTCCCTCCACACGACCCAATACGTCCACCGCATCCTCCGCCGACGTCCCCCACAGTTGATGGCGGCGCTGCGAAACAAACTTGCGGAACCACCACGACCCCAGGCGATCCGGTGTGACGTAGTAAAGAAGCCGGAAAATGGATCGGAGAAGAAATCGATCGAGATGCATGCCGATGCGGCACATGGCAGCGAAGTTCACCGAGACAACGAGGTCCGTGTGGAGCGGGTTCTCGTCCAATTTCAAGGATTCTGCCAGTTTTCGGGTCTTCTTGTCCTGCAGAACCGTAGAATTTCGCCACAGCACATCGTCCCCTTTATCCCCTGCAGTTCGACCAGCGCGATGACGAAGGAACAACCAGTTCGCTGACGGTACCTTTTCTAGAAGCAGCACCGCAACGTCGTCGGGGAGTGGTGCTAAGCCGGAGCGTCGCGTCCACCAGGCTGGGGTGTTTCCCCTGGTGCCTGTCGAGGGGGTGAAGAAACGCTGCAGCAGCTCGCGTCCCTCGGAGGAGTCCAGGCTCGCGAAGTGCAGCGCGTGGCGTTCGAGACGAGCAGCGGCGGCGGCGGTGTCCTCCGTCAGCATCGAGCGAAAGTGAAAGAAGGAGAAGTTCCGCTCCAACACGAAGCGCACCCGAGCCTGGCAAAGCAGGCAGTGCCCATCGAACACCACAAGATTACGCGGAAGGCGGGACAGCAGCCGACTGTAGCCGGCACCGCGAAAGCGCTGTGTTCCCATTCCACCGCTGCTCCGGTTTGAATCAGAGCAAAACGGGTCGAAAAGGATATTCAGAAATATATACGGTGCAGTTCCTATGGGCAAGCATACAGCATAATAGGGACTCCAAGTGTATTGGGCATGACCAAGCAGTAAAAACTAAATTAATCGTAACGTTTCAATGTTCCAACGCGAAGCATATATAAAAAAAAAAAGGAGATCACGGCATAATAAGAATAGTACCTGGATAGCACAAGAACATGTGTAATCTTCAAAAGCAAACGATTCAGGAACGTCAGATGCTAAACTGTACCAAGAAAAGAGTTTTGAAGTGTAAAACCAATTATTGGATGTTCACTCTACTGTACATAGCCACACATAATCTCCCCCAATTCGATAAAAAGAAAGCAATCAAAATGATGAATAAAGCACCGAAACAGCGCCTACATCCACCAAATCTTATTATTTCGATCTCACACCTTTTATTGAATTTCCACGATGGCTAATGCATCAAAGGACATCTCAAATCGGCTCCACTGCACGCTTTACATACGAAACAATACCGAAAATCTATCACCAAAGCCCTGAATCGAAATGAAGAAAGTTCTGCAGTTCGCTGCACGACTCCGCGTTCTCACTCTGTGTTGTGACGGCGACCGATTTAACACATATCCGATGTTCATCCGTTTCCTTCAAGACCTTAACATAGATGAAGAGGAAAAGGGGAATGACGTGTAGGGCGACCCCTTCCCAGCACGTCTTTCTCATATGGACCCTCTAGACAGCCCTTTTTTTCTCTCCGCCTGAACGGGGCTCCACATCTTCCACAACTTAGGCCAATGTCAGATCATCATCAAAGTAGAGATGAATAGCCGGAATGTAGTAATCGGCATTCAAACCTAACGACTCGAACGCCTCCGTTTCATCTAAAATGTTGTTCTCGTCTAGTGTCTTGGAAAGGTCGAGCTCGCGGGGTTCGGGGTCGAGACGCTTCCACGTGTAGCTATTCGCATGAGCGTTGATGTGTAGGAATCGGCGATCAATAATTTCCTGAAGAGTCTCCTCTGCGCAAACCTCTAGTGTGATTTCGTGGGAGTTGAGTGTGTTGACAATACGAATCTTGCGAGTCTTGCGCGTGAGGACGCCTACAATGTACGACGGGTCTTTCCACCACGGGATGTCGTACTCGATATCAATGTTGCTGTCTGGGTAAATCGTAGGCACGTGGGCGAAGCGTCCATGCGGCTGAAAGTACGTGCGCATCCCCGTGTTCACATCGATGCAGGTCTTGAAGTCGTTCGCAGTCGGATCCCACCAGTGGGAGATGTCCGTCCCGGCAGCCTCAATGAGAGGGTTCACGAGGAACGCATACTTGGGACGTCGAAGGTACGCTTGAATGAGCGGCGTGAGATCCAGAATATTCCCGTTAAGCGACACGTACGCGTCATCCGCGAAGGCGTGGTCACGAACCTCTTTGGTCGTGAAGAACTGAGGCATGTCACGTCACGAGAGAACTAGAAAGCACTAAACTCAAACAGACTAATTTAAAAAGACTTTGTTACCCCTCAAGAGAACTCGCGTATCAGTCTCGTGGGTGGGTGTGGTGGGTCAACCTACTAGCCAATGCAACGCAGTAATAAAGAGGAGCAAAAAAGGAGAATGAGTTACACGTGTCGTACCAGTATGAACCTTATTCATGTGTAATATACAGATGTCTGAGAAGTATCGTCATTAGTTCTTCCTTTTTTGGGGTTTTACGTCGTTCTGTTCTTCCCACTCATTCGGAGTTTCGCTTAGCTCAAATAAACAGACGCTGCCCAGCCACTACTATTCATAATCAGCTCGGGGTTTCGTGTTTGGCCTTCGTCTTCCAGGGACCATGTGTACCACACGCGTCTTTCATCCGCTCGCACCACACGGGAGACAGTAAAAGTAACAGAGCGTTGGTGTGACCCTGTGGGGCTGCGTTCGGCGACTTGTCGTGGGTCCAGCGGAAACAAGCACGGAAACCAGCTAAACATGTCCGGTGTGTGAGTGAGCGGAAGGATGGATAAGGTAACGGGCTGCGCTTCAGCTGATTGCGGTCGGTAGAGCACCGCGTCGAAATATCCGATGAAGGCACTGATGCGCCGACACGCCGGCACCTCGAAGACGAGACGTGCCTCACGCCCGGTGTGAGGTGCCGTGTCGTCACGCTGAAAGTGTTGAAAAGACCACAGACGCTGTGGTGCCGCCAACGTTAGCCCCCGAGTTAAGTTCGATACGAGGAGCTGATGGTAAACAGCACTGTGTCGGTCCTCGCAGTGTGGCGGGCACACGGTCAAGCCCTTGATGCAGGTATCTGCCAAAGTGTGTTCCAACGCTACTGAGTGCAGTGGTGCGGCCCAGGCAGTGTAAGAGGACGGTATGCATACCAAGTGAGGGTTAGGGGGGATGCCGCAGTGCTGCCACACTCGACGCAGCTCTTCCTCGAACCCGTCCAGACACTCTGGGGAGAGCTCGTTGTCCCCCAAACTTCCCAATAACTCGGACACCACTACATCGCACCAGCCGAAGCACTTCGGCAAAGGCGGGGCCTGCTCCGCAGAGATCGTGACAAGTTGGCACAACTGGCGACCTTCGGAGTGGATAACACTCACCTCGTGACCCATCGTCTCCTTCAGTGCCACGCACTCCGATGACGACAGCCATTGCCATGCCGTATACGCAGCAGCGGGCTGATTCTTCTCAATGGCTAACACGTGCGCTCGCACATCGTGGGCGGTGCAGGCCCTCAGGCACTCCCGAATGAGTGGACCGCGGCCGCAGCCGAGTACGATAATGTGTAACACGCCCTTCTCCGTGGAGACGAGCGGGACCCCATCGGTGTGCCGCGGAAGGGCTCCACCGCTCCAATCCGCCACGTAGGCCTCCATAGCCAAGCGGTACTGCACGTACTTGGCCTCGTCCTGCTCAAACACTTCGTAGACGGCGCTGGAGAGCGAGTGGGCGAGGGGCTGAAGCGGGAGTTGCAGCGTATTCTCAAACGGAATAAATTGGTCCTTCTTCGCATCTGCCAGCACCGCGTACACAAGAAACGAAAGGCGTACCAACCCACCAAATACAGCCGGCACGAGGGAACCCACGCCAGACAACACCGGAATACTCCTCCGGCGCAGCAGCTCGACAGCCATGTGCAGCACGCCAATCGTCTCGGGCAGCGGAGCAGCCCACATCTGACGCGAGGGAGGATACGCCGCCGCCAGCGCCGCCACGGCAGGCGGAAGCCCCTCCGGCGGGTGCAGCAGCTCCGTCCCGAGTTCGAACCCGGCCACCGCCTCCCCGAGCCACTCCGTCGACGCCAACGCCGGAGTCCACTCGGCACTGGCGCCGTCGTGCTGATGCGAAACGTCGCGGAAGCGCAGAAACGGTTGAAGGGCCCCAATGGCCTCCCGCCGCACGTCACACCGAAGCGACGCCGCAGAGGGGCACCGCTCGTTGCCGAACAGCATCGCGTGCCTCACTCGGTGGTATTGTCGGCGATGGAACGACGCCGTGGTGGCCAACGCGCTGCAGGTCATCCAGATTTGTATCGACGGGCAGCTTTTCCTCAACGCCAGCAGCGCCTCCGCAGCGAGACGCGCCACTTCCACGCCCTCTTGCTCTGACGGGATCGGCTCCTCCTTCGTGTAGTGCGGCACCGGCACCGGCACGACAACGGCCGCCAGACCAAGAAATGCGGCAAAGTCGAGTTGTTCGCCCATCACCCGGCGACCCGCTTCAGTGCTCCAGGATGGAGCGCAGTCGGCCCTGGCAGCGGCCGCCGAGCCGACGACTCCAGCAACTCCGCGACCCCAGTCGCTGCAGTGCGCGACCGCATCGCGTTCGAGGCGATCCTCCAGCTCGAGCTCCGACGAAGAGCCAGGATGCACATGCGGTGCGGAAGCGACGCCGTGTAGCGCAAGCCGGTGGCGTGTCATCAGAGCATTCATGTAAAAGAACACCACATCCGCGTTAAAGGAACTGCGCTGCTGCAGTGTAGGGATGAGGCGGTCGCCATGCGTCCAGTCTTCTGTCCCGTAGGGAATAGGGAGCTCCAGGGTACTCGGTAGTGTACCCCCTGAGGCCAGCCAGCTGTTCTCCACACTCGCCGAGAAGGACGTCAGTGCCTCTTCCGTGCGCAGCCCCTCCAGAGGGTCTGCTGAAGATGTCATTGATGTCTCCTTGGGCCCCCCCGACCGTTCCGCAGGAGCTCGGCGTCGTGGTATTATTTTCAAATCTGATGGTCAGCAGTGAAAAGTACAACAAGACATGAAAAAGATAAAAATATAAGAAAGAAATTGAGGAAAAAAAGATTGATAAGAAGTCCAAGCTTTGAAAGGATGGTAAATAATAAACGACGGTGCCCAATCGATCGCAAAAATCATGTGAACTTTGACGTGGAAAGAGTGTATTCTAATGAAAACAACAAAAAAAATGGTGCAAAGTCTCTCCAATACATCCGCAAAGTGGTGCACTCGCCTCTTCGTGTCTCTTGGCAACTTCAGAACGATACAACAGCCTTGCGATCTCGGATCAACTCTGTGATCGCATTTCGGTCCACGACTGCCTGGTGATGCTCCATTGCATCCTTGTTCTGATGCCCCTCATGAAGATGTTTGTACGACTGCAGCCTTTGCCATTGCGACTCCAGCTGAAAGAGCATCTGGTACAACTCCGAGCGACCCCCAGCTGACGACGGTGGGTGAGCCACTGCAGTGCTTCCCTTCGCAGAAGAAGGGGAAGGACGTGGTGGCGGGGCGGATGTCGGGGAGCGAAGCGGCAGTCGTTTTGTTCGAGGCTGCGTCCTCCCGCGCCGAAGCGTGGTGCCCTGCTGTCGGGTGGGCGCCGAGTCTGGCGGAGGGTCGTCCCTCGACGAGGAGGAGCGCAACACAGGGCGTGAGGCCATTGGAATCGGGTGGCGCCGCTCCGCAGACACGCGAGAGGTGCTGCCAGGCAACGGAGTACTGGGTTCTCGCTCCGAATCCGTTCCGCGTAGCGCAGGTGATTGTCCCCTGCTGCCGGTCCCTGGATGCCTCGTCGAGCGAGCCGCACCGCCAGCGTCTCCTCGTTCCGTCAGGCGCTCGTGAAACTTCTCCGGGTCGCTCTGAAATGCCTGGTAGTCTTCGCTCAGCCGGCGATAGAGGGAGCGCGCCTCTTCGAGCACGGCGTAGTAGTCGCCGAGTACTCGCTGCGGCACGCGTGCCGAGCCACTCCTGAGACACCGCGACGCGCCGGTCAACGTCTGGCGTCTGCCCTCCAAGCGACGCTCAGATGTCCCCCACGACGGCCGCGTCGCGAGACCCATTCCTGATCCTTTCTGACGCCCATCTTCTTGTCGTCGCTCTTCGCTGATAGCCTGTGTGCCAACACTCCTGCGCAGCTGCTCAACGCTACTACTGTGGGTTTCGTCAAAAAGCCCCGTAGGAGGCACTAATCCGGTGGTCTCCCTCACGCAGTGGCTGCGGCACGGTGAAGTGTTCGTTCCCCTCTCGATGGTCGCCGGTGCCACTCGGAATGCCGCTGCGGTTGAGATCCCAACGCCCCGCTCGACCGCACTAGCGCTGGACGGTGCTAATGGAAAGAGCGAAGGCATCGGCACGTCCTGTGGGCGCGGCCACCGACCCGCAGTCTTACGAAAAAGCTCATCCCATGCAGCGGGCGCGAGGGAGTGCGGCTCCACCGCAGACGGCGAGGCCGACATGGAGGAAGTCTTTCGCGACGAGTCCTGGCGAGGACTTTCCTCCGCCCTCCCAACGTGAAGGAAGTGTTTCTCGTACCATCGCGCGAAATCAGCGGGAGACAGAGGAGGCGGTGGTGCCCCGCCGGCACTGCCCGTTGCCGGCCATGGTACCGCAGCAAGCCATTGGGGCGGAGGCATCGGTGCGAATTGTTCGTCCCGTCCTGCGATTGGATTCGACTGAGGAGGGCTGGCGGAGGTGTTTCTTTCGGTCCCCAACGAGGAGCCGTCCAGCGTGTCGGCGAGGTGCACGCTACACTCCGGCACTAAATCCGGTGAAAGAGAGGATGGCGAGTCCCGGCTTCTCGTCGAGGAAGTGAACATCCTCGTACGAAGTGCGCTCACTGATGTGTACCGGTGAGGTCTGCTCGGAGTGATCTAGCCCGCGGAATCAACCTAATACCAGCTAACAGTGGTGCTTCGTAGTCCGCGCATGCAGTATTTTTACTGTTTCCGCGTCTTCATCAAATCGAGAGAAAATAATGCACATATAATTATTATTATAAAAAAAAAATGCAGAGAGAGAGAGAGAATATATGCCGAAAGATTATACAATAATATTCATGTTATCGTTAGAGTAAACACCGCTGAAACGCTGACAGGACAGCATTGATCGTGTGG